>BRDA01007700.1:0-16734 GCA_036984385.1 Crenuchus spilurus | reverse complement strand
CCTTTATGCTCAACGTCTTTATATATAGCCGATGACAATGACTGTTGTTGTGTTTGAGTCTTAATGTCATGGATTCAGTGTAAATTAATGGTTTACGTCGCTCCTGCATTGTAGAATAAATATGTTTTTTTGAGCTGGTTGATTTTTTTTTGTTCAATGATTAATACATGAGCAGATCCTGACTGAAACATTAACCCCCTGCAGCCTGAGGGTGTTTTACACACTCTGATGTAGTCTGACATGCCATCAATTTAAAAAAAAAATTGCACCCATCTAAAACTATTTTTCTCAAAAGTGTTACACAGGCTTTTGTTCAGCACAAACTCAGCAACAACAGTGTTAAACAGTAAGAGTGTCATAGTCAAGACACTGTCAAGAGTGTCACTTTCCAAAAACCTGTTTTCAGATGTGCTGATATATTGTGAAAAAAACACTCTAAACATTTCTAGCCAAGACTTTTGAGCTCAGAACTGAATAAACAGGTGTTGGCTACAAACTGCTCATTACAGTTTTTAGACATTGTATGTGGTTTTATTTCTAAAGTTTAACTAATGTGAGGCGACACTCTGTTTTCACTCAGCCTTACACTAACCTTACACTGAATATTTATGAGATAGATGTGAACATTTAGGAAGAGGTCTATTGTTGTATTTGTATGTTGTAAGACCTGTAATCCAACCAATGGAATTTCCGGAATTACCATGTCATTATCATATGAATGACGGATCACGTCATTTTGCTGGGAAAACTGCAGTCTCTGCTTATTTAAGCTCCTCCCAAGAATCTGAAAATATATTTTTTTTCAAGCTGTTGTAAAGTAGACCCTTTAAGGTTTCTGGGATTTGTTTTGTTTTGTTTTGTTTCTAGTATAAAATCTTGCAGTTATATAAGTATTTATGTGGAATTTCGTTTATATGCCACCGGCGGGAGATAACCAGAAGATCATCTGTAATTGGCTGTTTTAAGGGAATCTTTTCAAGAACTAAAGCCCATTTTCTTGTTTTTAGCAATTTTGCATGTTAGCTTGTTGATATGCATTTGTTGTAGGCCACATTCTTCATTGTCATCCAAACAGGTTTTTGTGCTCATTTGCATATCCACAGTGACTGTTTTCACTCCATATACTTAGGAAGAGGTGATTAGCAGCGGTGTAGGTCCTGTTCCACCTGCTGTGTTGATAAAATGACTGTTTTTGAGTTATTAAACCCTCTTTAGTGCACAAAACATAATTAATGCTACAAGTCCAAATGTTTGTGGACACCCCTTATAATGAATGTGTTCAGCTCACTTAAGTTGCCATAATTGCTGAAACATATGCACGCACTCACAGTCTTAGTCCCTGTAGGGAAGCAGTGCTTTTGGAAGAAGCAATGTGTCCCAATACTTTTGTCCAGTGTATGTGCAGTATGTGTAACTTTTCTAACTCTTTCAACAGGATCAGTATAATGTGTTGGAGCATGCCATGAGCTCTATGGCTGGAGGATTTGACCCATCATCTAACCTTTACTGCTCCCAAGCTTCCCTTATGGGCCTGGGTGGAAGCCATGGTAATCTGCAGGACCCTCTGGCAATGAAGTCCAACATGTTGTACTCAAACTGTGGAGGTGGAGTTCCCAACATCATACTCACAGGTACCGCATCAGCTGACAGCCTTTGTCAGCCTCTTTTCTCTGTTTTAGCTTATCCTGTCTACTGTTTTTAACTTGAGTCTGAGGGTACTGAATAAACAGAGATGTTGGCTATACACTCATTACAGTGTTTAGACATTGTATGTGGTTTTATTTCTAAAGCTTAACTAATGTGAGGTGACACTGTTTTACTCATTCACTGGTTCCTAGACTGAATGTTTGAGAGAGGTGTGAACAGTTAGGTGAGAGGTGAAAAAAAATCCACACGTTCCAAGGCCGGTAATCCATCCAATGACATGTCTGGAATTACCATATCATTATCATGTGAATGGTAGATCGCGTCATTTGGCGGGAAAATATTCGCAGCTGTCTTGCTCACTCTCACAGGCATGTCTCTGCTTATTTAAGCTCCTCTCACAAGAATCCTAAAATATATTTTGAGTATAGCTATATATATTTGAAAAGGAGACCCGTTAAGGTTTCCAGGGTATGTTTAGTTTTGTTTCTACGAACAAATCTCACAGTTATATAAGTGTTTTTGGCAGAATTAAGTTAAAATGCCTCTGCCGTGAGAGCCGACTCCAGAGGGTTAATTTAACTTCTCTGATCATTTTAGTCCTATTTTGGATGATTTTCCAGGCAGATGTCATCTTTTATTGGAAAATAAAGGTTTTTGGCCACTCATGCTGTCCCTATTTAGTCTTTTAACAGAAGATATTTATACTTTAATGGTGACTTAGTCTGGATGGAAGATTTTCCACTTCATACACTTCCTGGGAGAGCGTTATGTAGAGTAAATATAAATTAAAATCCATAAAAAAGGATATGTGTAAAACGTTAAACAGATGTCTCCTGATAAACTAATGCATTCCCATTAGGGCTTAAGTAAGTAAATAAAGAAATGTTCCTCTCTCTTTTCAGATGATTCAAACCCTAGCCTGTCTAAGGACATAAGCAGCGTGTTATCGGCAGTTCCCGAGTGTTTTGATTCGGAGGGCGTTTTCCCCCTGGAGGACGAACTTCGCATTGAGCCCCTCAGCTTGGATGGACTGAGCATGCTCAGTGACCCCGACATGGTCCTCCCAGACCCCTCAGTAGAGGACAGCTTCCGCAGCGATAGACTCTGAAGAGATGCATTTGTGCCCACATATTCATACTCCCCTCACCTCCCACTCACTCTCTCAACACACACACTTTCACCTCACACACACATTCTCACGTGGAGCAGCTCACGGACTGCTGCATGAAAGCATGCACAGAACTGCACCCCATCCTGCTTTTTGTACGCATACACAGATGATAAAGCTGAACAGATTTGTCTTTTTTTGTTTTGTGAGCTCACACAGACACTACATCTTAAATTAAAATGAACGACGAGCCCGTTACCGCGACTCGCACACAAGCAAGAGTCTCTCAGGGGCCATCCTCATTCTGTTCTCCATCTGTTGCTCGAGACCGTGATGATCGTTATACTCGCACTGAGCACGCTCAGAGATGTGCAACGTTTCTACATCCAGAGCAAGCCTGGTCCTAGACATAAAATCGATTTTCAATAGAAAATTGTCACAGACGATGTAATTTAGACCAAGCTTAATCTGGTAGAGGTGCGTAATCCAGGTCCAGAAAGAAAAAATCCACCCCGGGATTTTGTTTCAACTGCCTTGTTGGTTCTGCTGCAGATATTCTTCATCAGAGCCACACATGCAGTTGCAGCAAAATCCTGGGATGGATATTGACTTTCTGGACCTGGATTACGCACCTCTACATATGTAACATCTTTTAAAGCCCCAACTGGGAATTACTGAATGTCCCCAGGACTTAATTCTAAGAATATGTGTACACAAAGTCTTTTTGTAGCAAAATGACCTTTCAGGAGCGACACCAGCACCACTGTGGTTTTTCCAAGGCCTTAGTTGTTGCTGATCTGCCTGTTGCAGCGATTCTTGATTGGCGCTGTAAAATGAAATTGCTTAAATCGATGATTGTAATCCACTCGTGGCAATGTGACAATCAAACCCAGAAACCAACAGGACTATCGAATGGATGCAAACTTCAGCTTCAGACTAAACCAGCCTGGTCTCTGCTGAATCGCTGTGACCAAACGAATGTGCCCCTCCACTTTGGATACTCTCAGAAAGCTGTGCTTTGCTTTAATGCATGAGATTCACGGTGGGCAGGAAAGGGTTGGCATGCCAAATAGCTGCAGCTCCTGGAGCCCTCTGGGCAGGGTGTGATTATGTAGAGAGAGAATACACAACAGTGTGGTGTTGTGGAACAGAAGGAGCCCGCAGCCTGCGTACTACCAGCTCATATTGATGCGCCACATGCTGCAGTCTTGTCAAGCTGCTCTCCTTTCCTTCAGGCAGCCCTCCTCGCCTCGTTTCTGCCCTCCTCGCCTCTTCTACCATCCTCACTTTACCTTACAGTCACTGTTTTCTACCCGTGTCCTTATAACCTTAGTAATCCTAAAGTATTGCGATAAGACCCAACTTTAATTGTTCTCATCTTTTTGTCTTCATCCTCTCATCTTTTTCTGTCCCTCCACACTTCTTGTACCTACTTGCTTCTGTGCTCATCCCTCCCTTCTAATTTTCCACCCCTTCTTTGGTTTTCTGCCTCCCTCCCTATCCCTTGGGCAAAAAGTGGTACGACCTTTTTGCCTTCTATCCATCCTTTTTTATCCACTCTCCTTTTTTCTTGCCTCATTTTCCATCCATTCCGTCTTCTCCCCTCCTCAATTTTCCGTATCCTTTCTGCTCCAGTCACCTCGCTCACCTCCATTATCCTCCGTGCTCTCTCCTTCACCTCCTTGCCATTCTCTGCATCTTGACTTGCCACCAGCACTCTCACCTCCCACCACACACCGTTCGAGCAGCCTGAGGTGCAGGATGGAGATTTTAACACATACCAGGTCGGTAACCTGACCGGAGAGAGACCAGCGCGTGTACGCCAGGCGAGTCGGCGGTTGCCTCGCTGGCCGTAGGACGAGCTAAAGGCCAGATACTAACATCAGAAGATGTTTTAAAAGTGAACAGATGTGGGGATCCGTCATTTCTCTACAGTTTTATTTTTAGTTCTCTTTGCATATAAATAATTTTTTTATGATGGAAAAGATTATGAAAGAGAGTGGATACACACACATAATATATATTTACACACACACACACAATTTGTCAGCCTAGAATGTATTTTTAAAACCGAAAAAAGGGAAAATTGTTTACAAAAAGTTTAAGAACTAAAATATATAAGGTGAAATTTCTATGATTTTGGTATAAATCTGAAAGAATATATTTGTATCTTTTTGGTCCAGTCAGTTGTAAGAGAAAGGAAGCCCTCCTCATGCTATGGCTATGCAGAATTCAGCCGGAGACGGCTGGAGTACTTTAGTCCATGAGAAAGGAACTATTTTACTTGTATATTTACATCTCTCTCTTCTCTTTCTCTCTCTGTCTCTCTCTCGCTCGCTCTCTCTCTCTTCTCTTTCTCTCTGTCTCTCTCTCGCGCGCTCGCTCTCTCTCCTCTCTTCTCGCTCTCGCTCTCTCTCACTCACTCTCGCTCTCTCTCTCTTCTCTTTCTCTCTGTCTCTCTCTCGCTCGCTCGCTCTCTCTCCTCTCTTCTCGCTCTCTCTCACTCACTCTCGCTCTCTCTCCTCTCTTCTCGCTCTCTCTCACTCACTCTCGCTCTCTCTCTCTTGCTCTCTCCTCTCTTCTCGCTCTCTCACTCCTCTCTCCTCTCTCTCTCTCTCTCGCTCTCTTCTCTCTTCTCTCTCCTCTCTCGCTCTCTCGCTCTCTCTCCTCTCTCTCTCTTCTCTCGCTCTCTCTCCTCTCTCTCTCTTCTCTCGCTCTCTGTCTCTCTCTCTCTCTCTTCTCTCGCTCTCTGTCTCTCTCTCTCTCCTTTCTCCTCTCTCTCTCTTTCTCTCTCTCTCATATAAATATATCAAATATATTATCTTATTCTACATTTTATACGGATTGTAATATGTGTTGTTTTTGTTTTTATTTGTTCTGTTTAGCTCTGAATTTTCTATATGGGTGTGTCCTTTGTGGTTGTTTAGATGTTTGGCCTGGATTTGCTCTGTGGTCAAAATGTTTAGTAGTGGACATGGTATACACCGACTGCTTTTCTTGCTGATTTCAACGTTTGCACTGATCATCGGAACAAAAAAAACGTACCCCAGACGTGAGGTTCCGTGCCTCCCTTTGGCCGTAACTTGTATTTGTTTTGCACACTATGTACATGGAGCCTTTGGAATGGCTGCACTTGTTTTTTTTTTTTTTAAATAGTACAAATGAATGACCAAAAAAAAATGCTGAGACATCACAGTGCAGTAATGTAGCTCAGGAATGCATTCACCATCACCCTGCCGCGTTGCATATCAGCAAGCGTATGTTTTGGTTTTCGCTTTGGCCCAGAAAAAGTGTTTTTTTTTATGTTTGTCTATTTGACATTCATTTCAGTTCTGCCTTTGAAGGTATTAGGACTGAGTGTTAACAAGAGCCTAGTGCTACAATATGATGCAGAGATGATGATTTGATAGTTTGTGATGCTGTAAGAAAAGCACAACATTGGGATGTTTTCTTAAATCTAATTTTTGGGGAAACTGTCAGCGGTGCACCTTTACATTTGTTTACATTGGAATGCTAGAATCTAATGGGTGATATATAATAATAATAATAATAATAATAATATAAATAATATATAGAGCTCCCATGTCACCTTGCATCTTTATGGTGGTAGTAACTTCAGGATCCTGCAGATGGCGCTGCGTGAGGATGATCAGGCTATAAATACTTGCAGAGTGTGGTTGTATTTGGCGTGTGAAGGAAGTAGCTGAATTTACAGGTGTATGGACATGCATGATCATACAGGTCTACCAGGAGTGGTAACAGTGTCAGTCTACATGACATTCTCCTCAGAATTAGCACACAAGGCTGACGGTCTCTTGCTCCACTCTCACTCTGTTATATGTTGATAGTCTACAGGTCTCTGTAGAGAGTTCCCTAATTTTGAAGAATCTACGTTGACTTCTAGAAGCACTTCCTGCCTGGAAGTGAAGCAATTTTTCTTCACAAGCAGTGAAACTTGGCATCATTTGATCTTTCGGCCACAGTTCTGAGGAGAATGTCCTGTAGACTGGCATTGTTACCACTGCTGGTAGACCTGTGTAACTGTACGCTGCAAATTCAGCTACTTCCTTCACACTCTGGCCTTTGGCGCCAGTTTCGTCTTTTTCCAAGTCGTTAACATCTGCTTTGCCACCTTTTTCCACACATTGACCGAGACATTTGCTGCCTCTTCTCAATCTGTGAATCCTGTTGCACACACTGCACGTATTTATAGCCTGATCACGCTTGTGCAGCGCCATCTGCAGGAGCCTGAAGTTACTACCACCTTAAAACGCACCACCAACACTTAAAAAAACGATGCTGTTTTTGAGAACGAAGACTTTCACAGAACAGATTATTGTGCTGATCAAATTGATCAATATTTTACACCCCTGGAAGATGCTGGGAATTTTACTGCCAGTCCATTTGATGGCCAATTTCTTTGTGTGACTTTCATTCTGTGGGTTAAACGGACACGTGAAGCACACTCGCAGTACTTTTTGGCAGCCACATTGCACCCCTAATAACAGCAGGGTTCATATTTGAGATATAATTCATACTTTAGACTTTTCTTTACATATTTGAAGGCAAAAGCAATGTTCTGTGTATACCATGACCATTTTCTTATTCGGCTCTGTGGTCCATGCACTCGAATGGAGGGGGCACAGAAGGGAGTGTGTTGAAAGGGTTACTGTGAGCGTAAAGAGATTGGTTTGTTTTTTTTATTCCTGTTTTGTAATTGTATTAACAGCATTTAACTCTGATGCTTGTATTTGGATTTGTACCTCTGGAGAATGAAGATGCAGCTGTGAGGTCGGGGGGGGGGGGTTCTGAGCATGTTTCTGCTGCATCCTGTAAACACAGCGTACTTCTCTCTGTATAGCTTACTCCTCCCTGTCTGTTGACTTTGTGTTGGGCTCATATGTGTGTATTTACACATTATTGTGGATGCTACAAACTACAAGAGCACACTGAACTGTTGGGTTAATGACCAGCTCTTTCTTCTGAATAGCTTGCGATGGAGCTCCATCGTGTAAAGGAGCTAAAAGCAGCCTGTTCCCGTTGCTCCCTTTGCGCTCCTTTTTTTGGAGGACATCTCGTCTTCTACTGCCTTATTCTCTCTCTCTGGGCTTTGACCTCTTGCTGTCCCTCTTGATTGTACTGTGATATTTTCTTTCCTAGCCGTATTCCAAGCCCTGTGCTTTTTTTGTTTATTTTTGGGGCTTTTTTTGAGTTTTTTATCCTTTCGTTTTTGTCTATATTATAGATGTTGGTGGTAATAGTGTTTTTTTTTTTTTTTTTGAGAAGTTTTTCGTTCTGTTTGTGGATTTTTTTGGTGTCTTACCACCCCACCCCCTCCTTTTTTTTTAGTTACCTTTTAAGTAAAATGTACAGTTCTATTATTATTATTTAAATAATGTTTCTTGTTCACTAGTGTTACTACTTTTTTTTTGTAATATGCCATTTTAAACCTTTCTTTTTCAGATATTAAAATATTATTACACCACAAGGCTTTCGGTTTGTGACATATGTTGTAGTGCTTAACTTTTGATTTAATATAAACAATAAAAACTCTTTACCGTCAGCAGGATTTCGGCTTTTTTTTAAATTCTTATTTGTTTTCTCTCACATCAGCAGCTGTTTTTCTAGTCTTTACGTTTGTCTTTCTCTGTTTTTGCCAGTAGATGGAGACAGTGAGATGGCTTTGGCGTCAGTGAGAAATCCTCTTCATGATGAACTTGTTTCTGCAGGATGTTTCAATAGAAGAATGCAGTAGATGTCCAGATCGCTGCTGATGCTCATTCGTCCGGTCTTAATCACGCCCGTCACTCTGAGAGCTGAACATACTTTGCTGTCAGTTACTGTGGCTCTTTATTCAGTCTCGGTGGTGAAATACATGCTGCTTGTATTATATAGTTTATGTGCTGTGAAATATGCAGAATGAAAGTCGCTGTGAGGAGGAAAAAAGCTCTTTTATGGTCTAAATTTAGCTAAATGAGTTCCGTTCTGTGCTTTTGAACTTTCTGTCTGTTTTTGTGAAGCATTCACATCTTTTGTTTTTTGTCCTCTTATGTTTTCCTTCTTCAAAGACAGCGGAGTGCGTGCCATTCTCGAAATGTGGAGAAATGCTTCAACAAGGCTGTTATTACCGGTGTGATACAGAGCCTCACGTAATGGATTTGAAAGCACAGGTAACTCAGTAATAACATGGTATATAGAGAGGGGAAGGACAGCGTACAAGCTCACTGTTTACACTTGCCAGCTTTGGTATTCTCATAAACCATTAGGAGGGGTGTAGCACCAAATTCTGGGCCCTATGCACAAGCATTGCCGCCCTCCCCCGCATTATTAAATGGGAAATGCAAAGCAATGCGCAATATACAGATATTCGATTTTCATATATTCTTCCTCTTCCTCCTCCGGATTTTCTAAAAAATGCTTCTTGTCATGCAGTTTTCGAGATATCGACACTGTTCCAACTCCAGATTATTCGGTCCGATTGTGTGATCCGAGCTTGTATACAGAATTTTGATCGGATGTGCGGTTTTCCTAAAAACTTCCTTAATCTGGGAATTTTTCCCCATAGAGAATGAGTGGGGAGCAAAAATGCATGCTCATCTACTGTACTTCTGCTTGACTGATTCGCACCATTTTGGATACACTATATCAGGGCAGGCTCCTGAGCACAAATTCACTGTTGTTTTGACCCGCACTCGTTTATTTGTTGTTTTATTTCCATCTTTTTTCGTCCCACTGACCTCCATTCATTTTTGGCCATACCAAATTCCAGACTTCCTTTTGCGCGACAACAACCAAAATTGATATACTACATCAGGGCAGGTAACAGAGCTCTAGTGCAGAGCCATACTGACCCGCACTCCTCTTTGTCATCTTTTCATCACTTGTTCCTCCCATTGACTTCCATTCATTTTCACATACACTGAAGCCACAGAGTTTCTGTGTCCCAACAGCCACCAAAATTGATGTACTGCATCAGGGCAGGTAACGGAGCTCTAGTGCAGAGCAATAGCAACCGCCTTGGGGCCCATAGCAACCGCCTTGGGGCCCATAGCAACCGCCTTGGGGGCCATAGCAACCACCTTGGGAGCCATAGCAACCGCCTTGGGGGGCCATAGCAACCGCCTTGGGGGCCATAGCAACCGCCTTGGGGGCCATAGCAACCACCACAGATTCCACAGCATCACCTTACAAACCAACTGGAATACCTTAGCTTGTGGGCCATGTTAGCAATGCGCAACATCCCGCGTTTCCTTCAGGAAATGCACTTTTCTAGTTATTAAAGAAACTCTAAAAGTCTGAGGTGCAACTCGAGACTTGACTACTGTCATTAAAGAAGGGCTTGACCATTTCTGGCTTTGTAGGCGAACATCAGAGCTTACAGGAAGCCAGTGAAGTGAACACAGCAGTGGAGTGACATGAGAGAACTTGGGCTGATTGAAGACCAGCTGAGCAGCTGCATTCTGGATCAGCTGCAGGGGCCTGATGGCTCACATACGAAGATCAGCCAGGAGCAAGTTGCAGTAGTTTAGTGTTGAGGCGACGAGAGACTGGACAAGCACCTGGGCATCATCCTGGGTTAGAAAGGGTCGTCTCTGTCGAATGTTGAAAAGGAGGAACTTGCACGTCCGAGTCGAGTTTGTGATGTAAGTAGAAAATGACAGCTGGTCATCTAGAATATCACCAAGGCTTCTTGCTTCTTGAGATGACACAATGATGGAGTTCTCAAACAGGACAGGAAGTTCAAGATGCATACACGACATGACTATGTGGTAAAGCCTTGTTTTTCAAAACTCTATGATGTATAATTTACCTGATTTTCCGGTAAAGTGTATGTTACACTTATGGTGCCTTTCTAACACCCAAGGATGCTTTACAACCAACACACTGAGCTCAAAACACACCAGCGAGAAGCGGCAGCCAATCATGCACAGCGTCTCAACTGGAAGTGACAGTCTACCTATAGGACTGCATCGAGCACTAGGGGGATCACCCAGGACAGAGTGCCAACAATATATGGGCATATACACATGCATTCATATGCATGCATGCATTCATTCACACACACGAGGGTCATTTAGAGCCAATTCACCATGTCCATGTTTTTTGGACTGGGAGGAAACCCATGCAGATGGTGACCCAAGTTCATCACTGAGAAGCAAATGTGCTAGACACCATGCCATCCAACTTTGATCCAACACACGTACTGGTGTCTAAGCACTAGAAGTCAATATTCACCCAGAACCTTTCTTTAAATAAAGTGTCCGCTAAAGGCAATGTAATGTAATGTAAATACAAATTGATTCAATCAAGATGGGAAATAATCTTTAATGGTCAGTTGTTGTGATACAGACCCTCACATAATGGGTTTGAAAACACAGGTAAGTCAGTAATAACATGATATACACAGTTCAGCATACATCTTAACTCTTACTGTATATTAATTTCTATGAATAAATTGGTAAATACTATGAAACTAACAATTATTAACCTTACCTTAAAAAATATTTAGACACTTCTTCAGCTACCTTAATGTCACCCATTAATTAATCTACAATCACCAATTGGAAAAGGACACTGATAGCCACACATAAGCCTAAGGTCACCATGCTCAACGTTAGTCATTACCTGTGACGGAGCTCCATTCAGTACCTTTGGGATGAGTAGAAGTGATCCAAAGCCATTTATTTAACACAGGGGTGTCAAACTCCAGTCCTAAAGGTTGGATTCCTGCACAATTTGGTGATCTTCCCGATCAAACTCGCCTGATTCAACTCTGCAGGTAACAACCAGGTTTAGCTATACAGTGGTAACCCTACTTACGAGTTTAATCCATGCAGGAGCCGAGCTCGTTAGCTGGTTTGCTCGTTAGCTGGTTTGCTCGTTAGCTGGATGCATTTTCCCCATAAGAATACATGTAAAACTGATTAATCCGTGTCAGCCGGCCAATATATAGTATACTTTAATATGCTAAATAATGTGTTTATATGGGTTTATAAAACATAAACGAGACGACAACGGTGCTCGTGTAGGCTGGCGGCTAAGGAGGACAGGAGGACGGGCGTACGTGTATGGCATGGTTACACTTATCATATGAAAAGTAAAAGTAAAATTTATCTAACTTTCTTGTTCACTACCTTTTGCTGTGTTTGTGTCACTTTCACTAGCACTTTCACTTTCACTGGACAGCGGTCAAAGGTAGTGACTGACCTCTTCTTCTATGCTAGCATCTAGGGGATGCTACGACCGCCGCGCCCCTAGCGGTTGGCATACTTGAACTAATTTACGCTACTCGTTACTTGGAATTTTATTCGTTACCTGGAACAAAAATATTCCGAGATCTCGACTCGTTACCTGGAATACTCGTTAGTAGAGATGCTCGTAAGTAGGGTTACCACTGTATTCATGAGATTGGTGTGACCACTGAATGTGAGAGGTATTTGTTTGACACATTCCATACCTGCTTATCTTCCAAAGAAACGTCTGGAATTACCATGTCATTATCATATGAATGACAGATCGAAGGAATGGGAGAAAAAAAGCGCAATGCACTGACTCGTGCTGAAAAATGTGCACTCTCCTGATTTAAGCTCCTCTCACAAATACCTAAAAATATATTTCAATTCAAGCTACATGTATTTGAAAAGTGCAGCCCTTAAGGTTTCCGGTGTATGTTTAGACTTGTTTCCAGGATAAAATCCCACTGAGTTATATAAGTGTTTGACAGAATTTTGTTAATATCCTGACGACAGGAGTACCGTCTCCAGAGGGTAAAATACTTTGAACTTTTGTATTGCCGTTCTGCCTCATTTTATTTAATTGTGCTTTCTCATTAAGACATCAGCTGGTAAAATATTTTATTTTTTAAGTTTAAATTTGTTGACTGCTTGTGCTCATAGTTTTGGCCAAAAATAGTGTTTCTGTCTTTTTTTTTTTTTTAAGGAATCAGATGCGAGTCAGATGGTGGTGATTATCTTGTATTTGTGCGCCAGCATGGGAAGACTTCACTGAAGACTTTGTTCCGCTTTAAGTCTCTCCAACAATGAAAGTAACTCTCCTGAACTGTCTGGAGAAGTCAGATAATTACATTTTCTTGAAACAAGTCCTTCTTTGGATATGGTAGGTTTAATACGATCTGGGGATGAAAGATGTTTAACTGCCTTGTGTCAGGCTCAGGGCTGTAAATCTCCAGTCTTAGGCCTAATCCTCCAGTTTTTAGTAAATGTACCGTACAGATAGTAAATGAGCAGAATGGGCTTACTGAGCGTGGGGAGACACTGAGAGTATTTCTGTTTATACAACCATCACAGTTGAGTTTCTGCTGCAGTACTTTATGCAATTCAAGTGCAATTTAGTTTCATGTATGTTTCAAGCAAACATGGGTGAAAGGTCAGCTGTGTAAAGCTGTAGTATTAAACTTTCATTTGTGATGTGTTTAGTTCAGGTAGGAGTTCTGCGGGTGATCAGACTCTAGGAGCAGGGCTGGCATTACTGATGCCAGCAGGCTGGAGCTGTGTAGTTGTTTATTTCCAGCCTGACGTTCCACACAGTAAATATGCCAGTGTTAAATCAACACTATTAGAGTTAAATTAACACCAAGAGTGTTACATTTTAACACTCTCAGTGTTAATTTAACTCTAAGAGTGTTGATTTAACACTGGCATATTTACTGTGCATGAAAGATGACATGATTGGGTAATCTAGCAGGAAGCTGTAGTGGGTCTAATCGCACCATTTAAGTAATTAATTGTCTCCGTTAAGACATTCCCACCTCCTTTCCCTGACCTCTGACCTGTGAGCCCTGAATGTGGATTTTGCAGGAATCTCCAATGCCTCAGTGTTATGATCACATGGGAAAAGTTTTTAGAAACTGCGCTGACATGCAGTTCTACGGCGTCAACAGCTGTGCCTTGTCGAGTTAATGACTTGCATTTATTGCCCCATTAGTGTGTTTGAGGCAACAGTTGTGTTCCTACTTTGAAGAATCTAAAACGTATGGATAGTGTTTCTCCAAAGCGTTTGACTTTTTCATGCTTCTTAATGGCTCATTTCTGATTGTATCCATCATCTTGCAGCTGCTCCACTTCCGTCTTTTACCTTCTACTGTTATAAAGCTCTGATTTGGTCGAGGACCATCATCCACCTTCTGTTATTGGTATGACGCGAGTCAACAGGTTACCTGCTCTTATGCTAAGTTCAGGACAACACTGTAATTATTGTCGGTGGTAACTGACATGTGGCCGAGGTGCAGATAAGAGATTTAGGCTGATCCTACAATATTCCTTGACCACATTTTAAGCCTTTCACTTTTTTTGCAGTGGACTAATGGTGCTAGTCTCTAATTAGAGCTTCCCATGCCCTTCTCTGGCATTAGCATTAATCCCTCTTTCCCATTCACTCTGAAATCTCATGATCTCGTTCCTATCCCCATTTTAATCTCACTCTTAAGTTTTCTTATTACACGCTCACTGCTCTGGGTTTGGCTTAGTTGTGAAGCACATTTTGGGTTTTTATGAAGCTGTAATCTACTGGGCTCCCTTCAGATCATAACTCACTAGCATCATCGCTCTTCCTGGCCCTTGGGGTAGCTGTGAGTGATGGATGTAACTAGTCTTGTGACCAGAAAGTCACCAGTTTGATGCCCTGAACCGACATGACACGACTGCCAACTGCCGGAAACGTCAAGGGCACTTCAGAGTCTCTTATCCAGAGGCACCTAACCCCCAACTGCTCCATGGGCACTGTGGACAAGGGCTGCCCACCACTCCCGGCATGTGTTCTTACTGCCCCTCGTGTGTGTTTCACTGCACAGGTTAAATTCAAGGGTCAAATTCGTTATGTCAGTGTGTTGTTCTTCGGCTCAGGTACCCCCTCTTTTCTGTTTTACGACCATGTCCTGGAATTTATCTTGTGTTATACCAGCTGTGGCTGGTAAACTTGTTTGACGGTTCATTCAAAAAGGTAAACTGGCAAAGATATTTTTATATACATACATATTTCAAGTCTTTTGTGTTGTAATGAGGCAATGATGTAGTATCTTTAGTGAAAAACAGGATAATACACGCTTAAAATTGAACGGTAGGACACAAACAAGACCTCGCAATGCTTAATTAGTCTTTTTGTTGTCCTTTGGAGGCCTAAAATGTACAGAAAACTCCCCTGGCTTTGTTGACTGCAGCGGAAAGGTGGGCTCCTTCTGAGTTTCTTGACCCCAGAGAGAGTTTCATGGTAGCAAATTATTCACATTCGTGTTCCAGACGTCAGGCCTGATTTGAAACCCTGTGGAAGGCCGCGGAAATCTGCGGACTGCTCTGATTAATGCTTTTTCCCTCCTCAGAAGTCTGCAGGGGAAGTAAACAATTCCTGATTTAGGTCTGGTCTCCTGACGTGTAGCAGATTTCGTCACTCGTTCACCACCCAGTCGTATAAACACTGGGGGGTAAAAGGGTCCCGCAGAGACTAAGTAGGTGCATGTATGTGTATTTGTGCAAGTGTCTGAGGTGAGATTATCAAACCATCTGTTGCATTACAGGTTCACTGAAGTGATGAAGCACTGGAATGACTTAAAACAGTAATATTCCGAAATGGAGCTTGTTATCCATCCATTATCTTCTGCTTAATCCTGATCAGGGTCGCGGCGAGTCCCCTACACCTTCACCAGGCACAGGGTATAACCCACTGTCCTAGAACAGGGTGCCAATTCATCGCTGGGCACACATACACAAAGGGACAATTTAGAATACTCAATTCACCTGACCTCCAAGTTTTTGGACTGTGGGAGGAAGCCCACGCAGACTCGAACCCAAGACCTCAGTGCTGAGAGGTGAGCGTGCTAACCACCAAACCACCATGCACGGTGTACGCTACACTGTGGCTGTGAAACAGGAGAAGACGGAAGATGGCAGCAATCCAGAAACGTGACTTTTATTGTGACCAAAACAAACATAAACACTGGCTGTGATAACACGAGGCTGTGGAGACATCTACATAACAGGGTTGACGTACAGTGACTGAAACACTGGGAAGGCTTTTTAAAGTGAACATATTCAAACATGATAGACAAGCAGGGCTGTGAACAGAGACGAGATTCCGGTTCGAACAATGAAACAAGACGTGACGTGACTTGGAAGATGTAAACAAACATTGAAGTGTCTAATGCTGATCATGAGTTGTGAGTCAGCAGAAACACAATCAGTAGACTAAAACCTGATCTGTTATGTCCATTCCAGCATGATGGAGACTTCATGGAGTCTTCTGCTCTCAGTGCTGTGACAAAACCAAACCAGGCGTAATAGTGTTACCATCTTTCTCCTCTGGGGCACAGCCTTCAGAGAATGCTTTGCAAAATTCCAGAAGTTTTTTGGTAAATTATGAGCATTTCATGGTGCATTTTTTTCAAAAACATCCTCTTCTGTCATTTCTACAAATATTTCATTTTCCCTCTGCAGCCCTTTATAATCCAACAGCTCTTCCAGAAGCATCCCCTGATGCTCCTGAGCTGTTTATCTCCAGATCCTCAAACCGAGATCACAACCACGGCCTTTAGCTCATTACAGCGATCAAAACACTGGCCTCCTGAACTGACTAACGTGATTAGTGAAGTACATCTCCTGGCAATGTGTCACCATCCTGACAAACACACACAAACACATTGTCCTACAGTGTGGAACAGTATCCAGGGGACATGCTCTGGTGTTGACTCACTGTGCAGCTGTGTTTATAGGCCATATGTGTATGTGTGTGTTCGTTTTTGTGCACTTTTGGGACAATATTGGACCTGTGATGTCCTTGACCTGAACAAATGTGCATAACGGCTACTGGTTTTTTTCGTATTACCTGAAAGAGCAGAAAACACTATTTAAGGCTGGAATATATCGGTCCTTAATCACTAGAATAAGAGATATTAGTCCATAAACAACCTCAATAAATACTATTAATCACTAGAATAGGAGATATTAGTCCATAAACAACCTCAATAAATA
>BRDA01007697.1:1470-15640 GCA_036984385.1 Crenuchus spilurus | reverse complement strand
GACAAGATGCTTAACCACTATGCCAGAACTAATGTAGAATTTTTGAACACTGCGTTTGTTTTTTTTGGATTACTTCTTACATGTCTGATCTAATTTTATGAATGCCCTCAGAATTTATCTGGAATTTCAGATTTGATTTGATATTGTGTTCCATTGCACACTGTGCAACTTTGCCATTTAGATTAGATATATTAAATGATCTTGGGCCAAGTCAAAACCAGGTTTTCCTTAGACAGTGAGACTAGTACAGGCTTTATATTTTTCATTAATAATATATTAATAAAATGTAATTATATGTAAATGTAAATAACATTAATAATGCCCCCAATATGTCTCTAAAATGTTTTATTTACTTGATTTTGCAATATTTCTGTAAAGGTGCCATGTTGCCAGTTGTGCCACGTGGTTACCTCCTCAATCAAATTATATATATTGTCTGACTTTTGTTCATTTAATCTCCAAAACAAATGGCCCAGTGACTGATAAAAAAATCTTCCTCTGATTAATTTGTGTTTTGATTATGTCATCTTCTTAATCTTGAATGGTTCAGTTCTTACTTTGGCAGGAAATACTTTGTTAAAATAGAACACCATATTCCGGAGAAAGTGCCAGTGACCTCTGGAGTCCCCCAGGTTCAGTTCTTGGGCCTCTTCTATTTAATTTATACATGCTCCCTCTTCATCAGATTCCATAAAATTATGTGATGTCTTATCACAGGTATGCAGATGATTCTCAGATATACTCCTTTTTCCCAAATGACTGAGGCCCCCTTGATTCACTTATTATTGAGTGTCTTGAATGCATCACTAAATGGATGGGACAAACTTTCTGCAGCTGAATAAAGATAAAATGGATTATTTTATTTTGGAACATTAATAAGAGGAATAGACCAGCCACCTACCTGGAGTCTAAAGCCTTTGAATCAAAAGAACAGTCCTGTAACCTTTGTGTACTAATAGACTCAGATATCAGTTTAAATACTGAAGCAGGTACTAAATCAGTTTTTTTTTTTCACATCAAGGACATCAACAAGATCTGAGATTTTCTCAATAAACCAGAGCTGGAGAAACTCATTCATTCCTTTATTTCTAGCAGAATTGATTGTTGTAATTGTCTCCTAACAGGACTTAAAAAATAATAATTAAGCAGCTTCAAATGATTCAAAATGCAAACATTGTTAATTTAGAGTCATTTTGTGATGTAAATGTATGTAATTATCCAGATAAGAATTAATTTAATTTTAAAGTTAGCTGTTATGTTAGTTAACTGTCAATTATGTAAGTCAACTAGCTAGTAAACTGTGTGAGGCAGCAGAGACTGAGAGGCAGATGGCATGGATTAAAGGAGAAAACTGAGCTTTATTATAGATTTGTCTAAAATTTACATAAATAAAGGCTGCAGCAAATATACACAATGACAAGATCCAAAGTAAAGGTCAAAATACAAGCAGGGTTCAAACACGAAGGCAATCAATACAAGCAAACAAATCCAAAGAGCAAAAGTCACGGAACAAAATCAGTCAAACCAGTAAAGGCAGATTATAAGGAACACTTAGTGGTCACTAGTAACATTGGTGGCAATACTTAGCACCGACTGAGTGTTTGAAGTGAGTTCATAAGGAGTTCACTGATGAAGCACAGTTGATCATGATTAGTACTCTGTAGAGCTTGATCTTCTCTGAGTGGCTGGCGGTATGTGGCCCTGTCCCTTTGTCTGTTGGAATGTGGTGCCCCCCACCACCACCCCCGCACCGAGGCTGGCATGGACTCAGAGGCCGAACAACCCCATGGAACCATGGGACCACCACGACATCTGAAGCATTTCCAATTTCGCGGAGCGGGCTTATCCAATGACATCGATGGAAGTCAGCAACCGTAGCTGGGTCCAAAACATCTGAGGCACGAACTCAGCACTGTTCCTCCTGGCTGTACCCCTCCCAATCCACCAGATATCAAATGTGACTGCTATGATACCTGGCCTCCAGAAGAGCCCGGATCAAGAACACAGGAGACTCCGAAAAGGCGACATGCTGAAGCTGATCAGTGAGCTTCTGCATGGCTGAAATCATAGAAGCAAGCTGTTCCTGCTGTTCAGATTGCTGCTTAGAAAGCGTACCAACAGAATGAGACCCTTAATTCACTCTGAATAAAGTAATCAATCCTGCCTAACATTTCTACATCAGTAACATCTTTCTTTTTATTCTTCTACTGCAGGAAAGAATACTTCAGTCTAGGAGAAAAAATACTGTAGTAAAAATGTAATTATTATTTTCACAGCCTCACACAGCCCCGTCTACTTCCGGGTGTCCATGTCATTGTCTCCACCCCCTGTATGTCTCACCATGTTTCGTGATTGTGCTCACCTGTTCCTCATGTATTCCTAGATTAGCTCCCTTATAAGTACTGCCTCCTTGTGTCTGTCTTTGTCGCTCATTAAATGTCAACAGTGAATGTTGTATGTGAAGGTAAAGTCAAGTTGTGTGTGTTTAGTGCCCACATGCACAATAAAAGTGTGTTTTTGTGAAGATCTCATCTCTCCAAGTCTCCAGTGTTTCAACACGCTGACAGAATGAGTGACCTACACCAGGAGTGAGTGTGTGGAGTGGGGGATCCAGATTCACCATGGTCGTTGGTGGGTGAGAGAGGTCTTGGACCTCATCAGACAGCACCTTACCCACCTTCCCGCAGAGTTTCTGGACTTCCTCCAGCCCTACTACACTCATGACTGAAGGGATCCATTCTCTCCCAGGAGGAAGCAGCTACGGAGGGGCTGTCCCTCCACATCGGGCGGCTCTCTCTCACGCCTGTGGAGGACATGGAGGCTGGGAGCGGAGACGCTGCTGTGGAGGCAGAGAAGCGCAGCAGCAGCAAGGCTCACAGAGCCGAGAAGAAGCGTGCGCGGTGGGCAGCCACAGCGCTGTAGCTCAGTGCGGGGAAGAGCACTGAAGCCACCTCGGCAATGGAGCATACAGTGTTGGCTGGGGAAGAGCCAGCCGCCATACCCCCGGCCATGCCAATCTCATCACCCATGCCCCTTTCACGACCGGCTCAGCACGCGGAGGAAGTTGTGCCCCTTGCTCAGCGCGCGGAGGCTTCCACGCCCACCGTCACTAACTGTGCGGAGGAAGCCGAGCCTCCTGTTCAGTGTGAGGAGGAAGCCATGCCTCCTGCTCAGCACAGCACTATCCAGCCTGCTCCGGAGGCTGTGTAGGCCAGTCGACCTATGCCACAAGATATACCCTCTGCCCCTGTACGCCCAGAGACTCCACCCTCAGCCGCACAAAGGACTAGAGCAGCCAGGACAGCTGCTAGACTGCGCTCCCAGGCCCACTGGAGTGTTCCCCGAGTCACAACGACCACGTGGGTAGCTCCTCATGTCCCGACGCCCACATGGGGCGCACCTCCAGGTCCCACTGCACAGCCCAGCCACCCTCCATGGCCCATAGCCCCGGACGTGGCTATGGGTCCACTATGGACCCACAAATACTGGGACTTGTTGTTCTGCACGGCGCTGGACGTTGCCGTGTGGACACTAAAAATATTTATACACAGAAATTTGGGGTGGGCTGTGCCTTTGTTAATGTAGTTGAGTTTTGTTCTGTTTCACTGTGTATGTATCCAAGGTGTTGTGCTAGTGTCATGTCTGTGTATGATTTTTTTTTTTTTTGGTCGGTTGTTGTCTGTTCATGTGTGCTCTCTTTGTGTGTGTGTGTGTTTGTGTGTGTGTGTGTGTGTGTGTGTGTGTGTGTGTTGGGGTGTATTTCTCTTTGGCGGGGGGCTCTGTCACAGCCTCACACGGCCCCCCGTCTACTTCCGGATGTCCACGTCATTGTCTCCTCCCCCAGTATGTCTCACCATGTTTCATGATTGTGCTCACCTGTTCTTCATGTATTCCTAGATTAGCTCCCCTTTAAGTACTGCCTCCTTGTATCTGTCTTTGTCGCTCATTAAATGTCAACAGTGAATGTTGTATGTGAAGGTAAAGTCAAGTTTGTGTTTAGTGCCCACCTGCACAGTAAAAGTGTGTTTTTGTGAAGATCTCGTGTCTCCGAGTCTCCAGCGTTTCAACACGCTGACAATTATATAAGGGCTGTGATTAAATTTACAATAAGAATACTGTGGATGTACTACATTAACTTACTAGCTAATTGCTGCCAGTCAGTTATTGTACATTTCACAGTATTATTTGTAATGCGTAGCTGCAAGAGTTCTGACTAGGAGAGAAGACATAACCACCATCCTTAAATCCATACACTGACTAGTATGTTATAGAGTACATTTTAAGGTACTTTTACTGGTCTATAAATCACTTAATAGTGTAGGATCAGCATATTTATTTGATATGCTGCAGAGATATGAGCCAAGCAGAACTCTCAGATCACTAGAAACCAGTCAGTTAGTTTTGCATGAAATAAACACTAAACATGAAGAAGTAGCATTTATTTATTATGCTACTTCTAAATCTGTCAATAAAATATTTATATAAAAAATAAAAATATTTATATTTACTACATACAAATATTTATGCTTTTTATAACTGTTAAATGTATCCAGCTGACAGAGAATGTCCAGACTGCAAACATTTCTATTCAAGCAGGCTTTCAGTTCAGTCTAAAACACTGTTTTACACTTTGTTCTGTAACGGCACCACTCATTTATTTTTAATTATTTCTCTTATAAGTCTATTGTTTTTTATTGTATCTTTTTAATTCTAATCTAATCTTTACAATTATGTCAAATGTATGTACAGTATATAGTGCTTTTAACAGCTGATGGTGTCACAAAGCAGCTTTACAGAGTTTTAGTAATAACAAAACAAAAAATGCCCCGGTGAGCAAGCCAATGGTTGACAGTGGCAAGCAAAATTTCCCACAGAGCCGGATCTGAAATCTTTGTATTTCTTAATTTGTAAAGCACGTTGAATGACTGCAGTGTATGAAAGGTGCTATATAAATAAACGTGCCTTGCCTTCTCTGTCTGGGTAGGCTCCTTGGGGGGCAAGTCATCAGCAAAGCCAACATCCATGTCATTTTCGTCCCTGTTAGTCAGAGGTCATACTCTCCCACTGTGGTTCCAAAGTCCATTTAAACTCCAGATATATGCCTGGTGGTTTGTGCATGTACTTTACTTTTTCCAAGACTAAACAGTTGCTATAATGGAAAAGCTCAATGACTATCTTTATAAATATAAAGGCCTTGTTTTTCTATTTGAAAGTGTGACACCAGAGGACATTGACTCTCTTCAAAGCTTTGAAATCCGGGACAGTGACGTTTTTTTGGTGACTTATCCAAAGTCAGGTGAGAGTGAAGTTTACATTTATAGACCGACCTAACTGCACTGGAAAAATGTTATTTACATGATATTAATTGGTGGATATTGAACTTAATTCAGCATTTTTACTTAAACTGATACACAATAAAAATAATTCTGTGAAATGTACAGTAACTATCTGACATTGCTATTAAGTTGCTGTATTATATTCCACAGTATGGTTACTGTAAATTTAATCACATTACTATGGTAATCATCACTAAACTCTATCTGTCATCACGGTAATACTGAGCTGTATTTTTTTGTCACAGAAAATATTAAGACTAACAGGCATTACAACATTAAGTTTAATTACTGTAGTTACAGTAAGATGAAGACACTGAAACTAATCATTTGTTTGATCATTTAATTATTCTTTTTACATTTTTAAATATTTTCGCTTGCCAGCAGTCACATGTATCCAAGTAACATTAATTCACTGAAAATATTTAAGCATGTTTAAGAATCCAAACAGTGGAAACAATTAAATTACTAAATTTAAGTGGAAATATGTAAAAACACTGAAATGATCTATGAACCAAAAGTGCTATTCTTTCTCCTAGACAGAAGTATTCTTCCCCACAGTGGAAGGTTAAAAGGAATATACAGTTTTGTTTAATAAAAGCAGTGTATTTTAAAAAAGTGAGTACAGAAGTACACAAATGTATTTAGAACACTGCACATTATATTTCAAATCAAAACATGGATTAAAATTGATCAAATGTCTTATTACTTTACAGAAAGTGAAGAAAATGAAACATTAGGCTGTTAAAAATAGCAGTTTCTGCATTTGTCTTTACAAACTCAGACACTTACTGTATGAATAGACAAATGCTTCAGTATTTAGTTTTCCTGTAAATCATTAAACAAATACTGTATTTAGTTGTACAGCCACTGTTTCTGAGAACTACTTTACATCTATGTTTCATGGAGTCATCCAACTTCTGGCATCTGTGAACAAGTATTCCAACCCAGGATGATTGGATTACATTCCACAGTTCATTTATTTATTTTTTGGTTTTCCCTCAACAGCATTTTTGATGTCACTCTAAAAGTTTTCTATTGTATTAAGGTCTGGAGATTGGGCTGGCCACTCCAATGTTAATTTTGTTGGTCAGTAGCACACTCAGTTGTGTGTTTGGGGTCATTGTCTTGTTGAAACACCCATTTCAAGGACATTCCCTCTTCGGCATGAAGCAACATGACCTCCTCAAATATTCTGATGTATTCAAACTTTTCTATGATCCCTGGTATGTGATAAATAGGCCTGACACCATAGTATGAGAAACATCCCCAAATCATGATGCTTCACACCATACTGTGGCTTGAATTTAGTGTTTGCAGTGTGTCTGACAGTCTGTCTGTGGCAGACCCCAGACCCAAAAATCTTGTTTTCATCCGTCCATAAAATGTTGCGCCATTTTTTTGTGTTCTTTGGCAAATTGTAACTGTGTTGTTCCTCTGTACTCTTCTTATGTGTATTTGGTGTCTGTTATTACTAACCCTGTAAAGCTGCTTTGTGACATCAGTTGTAAAAAGTGCTTTATAAATAGATTTGATCTGATTTATTTCAAGGACACGACAGTCAGGATGCTTGCTTCTCATTAATGTCAGTCTTTATTGTTATTCTTTCCATAACTTGTAAAGTTATGTTTTGTACACCCGGTCTCAGTTCTCCGCCGCTATTTGTTTTCATACTCATTTTTAGCTGTTAGCGCTGTGCTCTGTCGCTTTAGTGTATTTTAGTTTGTTTTGAGCATTATCAACAAGAAACAACAAGAAACAAAGCCAGAGAAACAATGAGAAACATAGCCAGAATGAACAACGAACATGTTGGTGAGTGAGGAATGCATGAGTGACGAACAAGTGGGTGGATGTATTTTTTTTTTTTTTTTTTTGCAAAATTAGCAGCGAGTCATATATGCATGCTGACGAAAACTGAAAGAATTTCCCTGAAAAACGTCAGTGATACCCAAATTGTATAATAACCTGGGCAATTGATAACTGATGTTCCAATGTATTTTGTAACTTTTCAAGGTTTTGCAAATCATATTAGACACTCCGGTTGTATATTAATTACTGCAAAATATTTGTAATTTCTATGTTTTAACAGGGACAGTATGGACACAGAACATCATATCACTGATCTGTGAGTCAGATGGTGGGGATGAATATCCCAATAATCTGGAGAAAATGCCATGGCTGGAGTATCCTAAGGGTCACACTGCTTATCCCTCTCGAGCTTCTCCACGCTTATTTGTATCACACCTCATACCTGCACTCATGCCACCTGGACTCAAGGACAAAAAACCAAAAGTACAGTAGCATTGTCCAACCCTTATACTTTATAAACTTTTTGCAGAATTCTCTGATGTTTATTTTTAATATGTGCTTCTTACAGTCTTTATGTGGCAATTAAACCACCAAAGTCACCGTTTATGATGTCACAGAAAATGATGTACTTACATATACTAACATATTTTTTCCAATAGTTTATTTCCACCTCTTTCACACTGAACTGCATGGGCTGCTTTCTGAATGAAACACAGTACAGAAAAGTCAATAAGAAATCATTTCAGTTGTAACACTAGAAGCTCTGCACCTGGTAACAACTGCTTATTCTAAATCTTAAATGTCATGTAAACAAGATTTATGACTTATGTTTTAGTACATAAACCTATACAAATGTCAGTGGAGCTCAGATGGAAAAAATAGAAGAACATTATAGGATATGGACCTTTTAATATGGGCAAAATAATCTGCTGTAGTCTTCAGCATAGTAATAGACATGAAAATTGCTTTTAGAGATTCTAATTGTAGGCCAGCAGCTAATTCAGTAATGCAGTCTAAAATTAGACTCCTGTGACCCATGAAAGCCTTTAAGTGGTCATTTCTGTCAAAATACTAGATATTTCTTTAATAAAATTATAAATTAAATTATTTGAATATTTTTTAGTCCTTGAACTTTAAGTCTCTGTGTGCTATACATAAGTCCCTACTACCAAAATAAATAACTTAATGCTTACTGAGTAATGAATAGTAAATATGTAATAATTAAAGGACACATACAGTGGCGATGGTCAAAATTACTGTTACTGTGAACAGTTAAATAAGTTATCTCCAAAACGCATAAAGTTATAGTTGAAACACACTTGGGCATATTTTACACATCAGTTTATTATTTTGGGTTTTTACAATTTTAGAGTGAAAAAAGGCATTACTTGCAAAAGTATGGGAACCGTAGGAGATTTGAGCGCTCAGATAACACTGACCGAGGTCTCAGACCTTAATTAGCCTGGTAAGGTTATGGCTTATTCACAATCATCCTTAATGTAATGCCCAGGCCTTGCCTTGCTCGCTCACAGCCTGTGTCACTTTATCACTTGTGCCATGTGTGTTTCTATTTGTTTTGGGCCTTCATGTCATGTCTCATCCACCTCCCCATTACATCAGGTCTTTGTGTCCCTGCCCTCGTCTCTTCACAAGTTCTCATTAGTGATTAAACTAGATTTAAACTGATTTTACAGGACATGCAGCACGCAGGAAGCTAAACAGCAGCAATAACGAGCCGTTGTAGCACATGGAGTGAGGAGGAGACCAAATGTTTAATATAATTTAGGTCTGATGAACATTTGAACAGGCAGCTTAAAAACGCACGAAAATACTGAAACGTGCAGCTTATTTTCTGAGATAATAAGAGAGAAAGGATATAACAGGATGACAACGCTATGAAACAGTGCTATATAAAAGTAAACACGTCAGATGCACGTCCTTCTACAAACCCATCAGTGTCGAATACAGGTAGTCCCCGGGTTACGTCGTCCCCCAGTTATGATGTTTCGTGGTTATGACATCTCCCATTTATTGTATAAAGCCTTGTTTTGTGTTTGGTGTGCGTGGCGGAAGAATACACGGTTACGCGGCTGTTTCATTTCATTATTAAACGTATTTTATATGTGTTTTTTGATAATTACGGTGTTAGGATAGGATAAGTGCTTACAGTATATTATTTATGTACAGTATGTACGTATGTTCCGACTTACACGAAATTCGGTTTATGACGTGATGTAGGAACGGATCAACGTCGTAAATCGAGGATTACCTGTATAGGAAGACGCACACCACGTATGTGATGACGACAGTCGTCAGAACACAACACAGAAGCGTGGGTTAGTTTAAACAGCTTTACTCATTAACATGAGGGGTGCATACCTTTCAGTATATGTTCGCCAAAACGTTCTCATCTATCTCTCACGTCCCGTCACGTGGTGTCTCATGTGATAGTCAGTATCCTGTAAGGATACAGTAAGGATACAGTATCCTTATTCCTTGACATCCCCCCCCCCCTTTTTTTTTTTTTTTTAGATCACTGAATTCCCCAAACAAAACACATTCATTCTCTATGTAAACAGTGACTATAGAGAGATGCTAACAGCATGTTATTCTAACTGAAGTCGTACAACATATAAAGTCTCACATCTATAAAGATAGTGGCAAACATTTCTGCATTTGTTTTTTTTCTACTTGGATTTGGTTACAGGTTAAGTCTCTCCACAGGCTTACTCACTCGACCGGACCTGGTCACTTTCAGTCCATCTGATGTTCCGGTGTGTTGAGGTGAGTCATTGGTCCGACCTGGGTCAATTTCACAACTCGACTCTTTACTGTCCCTTGTTCTCTCTGCTGTACTGGCATCATCTGGGACCTGTTGCAGATGACGGCGATTTCTCCTTCTCTCTCTCTCATTCGGAGAATGCACCACATGACCTTGGTGTGGCACACTGTGTCACCACTGAAGATGGAGATGTCCACTGTTTTTCCTCATCCAGTTTCACCAGAACAGGACTTCCAGGCTGCAACTCCGGCAAGTTTTTAACACCATATCGGCGATTATAGTAGAATGCATGCTGTTTCTTGGCTTCCCCATCATGGTGTTTCATCAACCTCTTGCTGGGCCACCTAGGATCAAAATTACATTATAGTGTTGGCAAGGTTGTCCTCAGTTTCCTTCCCATCAATAGTTCTGATGGACTCACTCCCGTAGGTGAAGACAGAGTCACCCTGTAACACATCAAAGCCAGCAATGGATCCTCCTGTTTAAGGATTCTTTTGGCTGTTTGAACCGCATGCTCTGCCAGTCCATTTCCTGACGGGTGATTGGGACTTGACGTCACTTGCTCAAAATCAAACTCACGTGCAAATGATTTGAACACATCACTTGTGAATTGTGGGCCATTATCAGACACCACAACATTCGGAACCCCATAACAGGCAAACGTTGCCTTCAGCTTGAGCACAATGTGTTCAGCCATTGTGTTTGACAGAAGAAGTATTTCCAAGAAGCGTGAGTAGTAGTCACATACTATGAGATAGTATCGGCTTTTGTGCTCACATATGTCTGTAGCGATTCATTGCCACGGCCTGTCTGGCAGTGGTGTTGGAATTAATGGTTCCCTTCTTTGGGTTCTTTTATGCTCATTACAGAACTGGCATTTTTCTATCCTCTCTTTTAGGTCAGATGAGAGCCCTGGCCACCACACAGATGTTTGTGCCCTCTCACGACATTTGGACAGTCCCTGATGTCCAGCATGAATTCTGTCAAGTATATCTTGTCGAAGTGACTCAGGTATGACTATGCGGTTGCCCATCGTGACAAATCCATCCATCTCTGACAGTTCACTGCTGGAACCATAAAACTGTCTTATCGATGGCTGCACATCCTTTGTGTGTTTGGGCCACCCACCCCTAATGAATTGTTTCACCAGCTGCAAGTTTGCATCTTTCCTTGTGGCTTCTCTGATCTGCTCCAATTTCTGTTTAGATGCTGGCACACTTTGAATGATAGCACTGACACTCAGATATTCCTCTGCTATTGTGCTGTTTAGTGGGCTTCTTGATAACGTGTCAGCTAACACAAGTGATTTCCCAGGTGCATACTCAGCTGTCACACCAAAATGCATTAATCTGAGCAACAGTCTTTGACACCTGACTGGTACTTTGTCTATGTCTTTGCTGTTTATCAATGGCACTAATGGTTTGTGATCCGTAATGAGCTTGAATCTTTCAATTCCTGTCAAGTATTTACTGAAACGCTCACATGCCCAAACTCCAGCAAGACATTCTTTCTCATTTTGAGCATACCTGGTTTCTGCACTTGTTAGTCTTCGCGAACAGTATGCTACAGGTTTCCAGCATTCTCCATGTTTTTGGTGGAGAACTCCTCCGAGTCCAAAGCTGCTGGCATCTGCTGAGACCACTGTTTGACATTCTGCATCATAAAATGCCAGCACAGGTGATGTCATCAAAGCTTCTTGTATTGTTTTGAAAGCCTGTTGTTGTGGCCATCCCCACATCCAGGATGTTTTTTGTTTGAGAAGCTCATACAGTGGTCCACCAATTGTTGCTAAATTGGGTATGTATTTGCTCATGTAGTTAACCATGCCTAGGATTCTCTTTAGCTTGTTGGTGGTGGTATTTCTGCTATGGCTTTCACTTTGTTTGGATCAGGTCTCACTCCATTCTCATCTATGACCTGTCCTAAGAAGTGTAATCTGTTTTGTCTGAAGATACACTTGTCTTTATTCAACTTCAGTCCAGCTCTTTCCATGGTATCTAACACATGCTTTAATCACGTGTCATGTACGAGCATGTCTGCACCATGTACAATCACATCATCCATGTAAACTTCTACTCCCTCTAGCCCTATTAATAGCTCCTGCATTTTCCTTTGGAAAATCTCTGGTGCTATGCTAATTCCAAATGGGAGTCTTTTGAAGCGGTATCTAGCAAAAGGCGTAATGAAGGTAGTTAATAAGCTACTTTCCTTGTGCAATGGAATTTGCCAAAACCCACTTTCTGCATCTAACAGCGTGAATATTTTGGCTCCTGATAACTTTCCCAGAACTTCCTCTGTGGTAGGAAGTATGAATCTTTCTCTTTTTATGTTCTCATTTAGTTTCTTTAAGTCTACACAAATTCACACTTTTCCATTTGGTTTTATTACTGGTACCATCGGTGCACACCAATCTGATGGGCCATTCACTTTCTCAATGATGCTTTTGGGTTCCATTCTGCTCAATTCCTCCTTCACTTTGGGAAGTAGTGGCAGTAGAACTCTGCGTGCTGTGCTGACTGCGTATGGCTCTGCTCCCTCTTTAAGGAGTATTTTGACTGGCTCTGTTTTTAATGTACTGTTTCCTGTCAAGGCGGATCTAACTTCCTCTATTCTTCTCACTAGGCCCAGCTCTGTTGCAGCATCTCGGCTGAGAAGATTGTTCACAACATAAACTGTAAGCTGTGTTGTCTCTCTTTGTGGGTCACTTCTGCATTAAAGTATCCAATACATTGCAATGGACCACCTGGGCTGTTAAGCGCAGCATTAGCTTTCCCTAGTTTAGGTTGTGGTTTTAGCTTTTGGAAAGTCTTCTCATTCATTACAGTTGCGTCTGCCCCTGTATCTATTCTGAAAGAGACTGACAAGTTTTTCACTCTTAGGCTAACTGTCCACTTATCTACACTGTCTTTAATACTCCTACCAACAGCTCCCAAGTAGTATTCTGGGTTTTGGGCTGGTCTTATCTCTTGCACGACTTTGCTTTTGCACATGCACATCCAATGTCCTTTCTTTTTGCATTTTCTGCATTTTCTGCATTCTGTGCCAAAAGCAGGAATTCTCATGCTGTGAATGTTTTGCCTTGCCACATCTGCCAAATTTGGCTTCATTGTACTTTTCTTGCGTTTCTGTCTCTGTTATGAGCTGAGCCGTAGCTCTTTCTTTGAATGTGTTGTTCAGGACAGACAACCTCTTGAACGCTGCTCTCTGACCCCTCCTGCTGGCTGACTTGGTGTGTTACAACTTCTGCTTGTCTAGCCATTTGGATAGCCATATCTAGGGTGAGGTCTCTTTTTATTTGCAGTCGTTTTGACAATTCTTTGTCTTGAATGCCAACTACGAGTCTGTCTCTAATGTTTTCACTTTTATTTGTGCCGAATTCACAATTCTCAGACAGCTCATACAGTGCTCGAATGAACGTTTCCACTTTCTCACCAGGTTTCTGAACTCGCTGGTGGAACTGCCCTCTTGTGGATAATGTTTCTTTGTGGCACGAAGTAGTCGTCAAACTTCTTCAGTACGTAGCATATGTAAAGATAATATTGCTTAAATTTGAAAGTTATGCTAAAGTTAAATATTTCTTTAATGTTGTGGCAGAGATGTTTGCTAGTGTGGATATGAACTGGACAAAATAGCACGAATAGTATGTGGCATACTAAAAACATTATGTGAATGTTTTCATGGTTTGATGTAATGTTTTGTAATGTTTGTAATAACATTTCAGACATTGTCTTTATAGGTAACAGCTTTACAGTTCAGGAAATATGGTTTTATTTATTTTTATATACTTATTTTTATTTGATCTACTATTCAGTTGATGATGCAATACTTTTTTGTGCTAAGAAATGTTCATTAAGAAGCACCTTTGAGAGATGCATTAATAGATCATGGAGAAATGGCATGACCCTCTTGATGGGGAAGTAAGCTGTTTGTGAGGAATGGAGATGGAACCGGAGATATGATTATAATAAAAGAGCTTTACTGAAGATTCAGACAGTACAAACAGGCAGATAACCACAGAGAACAAAACGGAACACAACACTGGGACGAGAATAAGTAAGCTGAAGCGGAGTCGGAACGGGAGGCCTATGGAGACGGAACATACATATACAGAGACACCAATAGACGGACAAACATGACAGACTTAGAAGTCATTTCGAGAAAATAATATTAGTATAGAGGCCAAGGTAGAGGTAAGGAGTGTTTGCCGAATGAAGGGGTAGTTCTCCCAGTACGGTAAAGAGGTACT
>BRDA01007696.1:41640-54597 GCA_036984385.1 Crenuchus spilurus | reverse complement strand
ATATATATGTGTGTGTGTGTGTGTGACATATCTCAAGCAGTTTTAGTTTTAATGTTGATACTAGTTGGATAGTAATTTACTCAAACTCTAAATTATTCTAATAATTTGAGATACTGTATTTCTGATATTCATTAGCTATAAGTCATACTGATCAAGAGTAAAACTTAAAAAAAAAAAAAAACTTGAAATGTTACTTTAGGTGTGGTGAATATAAATTATGACACTTTAGCTTTTTTATTTATATTGAACACATTTCTTACACTATTATAATTGTTTAGTGTCACTGTGTGTAGGTGTTGTATTTACATGAACAGTACTAGTGTTATTTATTGTTCTTGATCCCATTTCAATGCTGTGTCCTCATTGATTCTCTATTCAACAGTCAGTGAAAACATTGTAGTAGGATTTTACATGAGCTAGAACTATTTTCACACAGTTTTGTTTTCTTGTTTTAACATGCTCACACAACACTCTCCCTATACAACACTGATAGGCTACTGACATGCTACTGGTCAGATTTCTCATGTCTTTCTACTGCTCAGTCTACAGGGGGAGTTATTGCTTTATTAAAGCCTGGACTATAGCATCATATACACTGCATGTAACATTTTTTAAATATTATATCATATCTAAAATAATCATTGTCCAGCAAAGCTTTTGTACCAGAAAGTTTGGTAGGCTGGTGTACTATTGGACTTTGGCAAAACTGGTGCCAAGAGTTAGTTCATAACTTTGAGATATGTAATCGTAATTGCTCAACAGCCATATCATAATTAGCTTATAATTGGCACTAATATTTGAATTATATTTGGATGATCCAGTCGGAGGGGAGGGGGGTGCACAGCCAGAATTGGCCAAAGTCATAATCAACATGCTTTTTCCCTCAAAACATGCAATAGGCTAATTTGTTGTACTTTTATGACATAAGTAACATGAGTCAGGTAAATACACTCACTATAATAAATAACCAATACTACCTACTGTGACTATAAGGTTGTATTTGATTGATATTTGTATAAGCAACTAATTTTTAAATACTGGTTTAATTGCTTGCTAACAAGCAAATAGTGTAACATATACTGAAATATTAAATAGTAAAAAGTACTAGAAACATAATGTGATCTATAAGGTTAGTATAACTCTTATATATATCTCTGTAGAAGAGAACTTATTTAGAATTAAACTAGAACTTCTGTAGAAGTAACATATTTTCTCTTAGAAAATTAAAACAAACACTTCATTTACCTGGGGTGTAATAACTTTCACATTCAACTTCATTTATCTTACTCCATTTAAAATGGGTAAGTGAACTTCACTTTTTGTGACCATTACATGATGAATAGGCCAATAGAAATTGTGCTTGACTTCACCCTCCTATAGTCAGGGACATTTCAAAGTGATGGAGAGAGCCCCCTAGTGGATGGAATGGGTTAATTGGCTACTACTGCTGCATTGGGAAGGGGATAAAAATTGGCTTCTGTAAAGTTTCATTCATCCTGTTAAGGTTTGCAGTGTGGAGACTTAAGTGGTGCCCCAGTTGATGTTTGGGGCCCTAGACGCATTGTGTGACCCACATGGGCGGTGCAACCGGCTCTGTAATAGAGCTTTATCTGTGTGCTTACAGGTGCATCCATCACACCTACACCTTTGTTTTTATTCCATCTCCACTGTAGAAATCAAAAGAAACTTTTTTGGAGAACACCCCAATGTATTTTTATTGCTAGAGTACATTCATTGTTATTTTTTATTATAGAGACACAATAAAACACACACCTGATGTCATGTATTCAGCTGTAGCTGTGAAGTCCAGACACAAGCTGTAAGAAAAGGGATAGTGAAGAATACTTGAACATCAACTAGATCCTTCTGAAAATGCATAGTTGTTCAGCATTTACAGAGAGAAATGACAGGTTATGTAGTTTTGGAATGTTGCTTAACATGCCTCACCTCTTGTGTTGTGTTGTTAGCATAGTCAAACATTTTTAACAGGCCTAAATGGCTTGAGGTGAAACAGTTAATTCAGTAGAAAATAGGCAGAGTTATCTTTGATATCTGAATTTTCCTAACTTAGTTTTGTTTAGGAGTTAAAATGCTAATAATAGAAGAGAGGTAGTCTGCTATTACAGCTGCAGCTCAAGTGCAAACCTAAATTATCTAATAACTACCTCTTTAACAGCTCTGTGTACCAGTTACATATTTTAGGTCAGTCACATTGTGAACTATATTTTACTTAATCCCAAATGCCATAGGCCAATAGTCCAAGAAATTGGCACTATACTGTATGTTAAACTAACTAATGTTTATCCGGTGAATCTTTCATAAATGCACAAATGAACACAATAAGTGTGACTGCCATACTGTGGATTATGCAGAATAAACAGAAGTGTTAAAGAGAAGCCTGTGTTTGTAATATGTTCAGTATATTCTTAACACAAAAGCAATGATTGCTTCTTTTCAAATAGTAAAACTAGTAGTTGCATGACCTGTTTATGGAAAGCAAAACTATATATTTCATCAATTGTTTAATGGTGGTATGTATGCATTTTGTTTATTTTGAAGAATTTTAGTTTGTTGTTATTAAACCAACATTTAACCAGTCAGACTGGTACATGCCATTGCAACCCACACTGAAATTTGCATATACTGTATGCTTAGGAGACATCAAGAGAGGGAGGGAGAGAGAGAGAGAAAGAGAGAGAGAGAGAGAGAGAGAGAGAGAGAGAGAGAGAGAGAGAGAGAGAGAGAGAGAGAGAGAGAGAGAGAAAGAGAGAGAGAGAGAGAGAGAGAGAGATGAAAGTGGGAAAGAAAATGTTAACGAGGTAAAGAAAAGGTGTACATGGTAGTCCAAAGAAGTTGGTCTGCAGATTGGACAGAAAACCCTCTGGGAAGCACACTTGTGTCTTTTTTTGAGGATAATGGCCCTTTAAAAGCAAATAATCATACAGATGAATGTATTGTTCAAACTATGCAGTGAATGGTATAAGGAAGTTGTAGAGACCTGTAAAACTTAGTAGTAGGTAGGTGAGGATGAAACATTGACCTGTGAAATATGCAGCAGTGACATTCATGTCATTTCATACAAGAGCTGAGTTCAGTGGACATACAGTTAATGTCACTTTTTTACCAGCATGTTTTGTGGGGATTAGTGCTGATGTCAGGGCTATGATTTATATCACAATATCATTGAACCTCATGTAGGTTGTCATCACCTTTTACATGTCTCCGGGAAGCCAAATTTTTACCATTACTAGAGCCAAGTTGTAAAAATAAATCATAAAAGTCTCCACATGTTTAGATTTGTTGATGATGTTTTGTTTGAACAAATCATAAATGGGTGTGTCATTGATATATTCTGTAGTTTTATTTCATGTTGTATGGAATGCTTTTTAAATGTTAAAAATAAAAAATTCAACCTAACCTAAAAATTGAATGCAACTTACTCTACAAGTTTTTGAGTTATTTCAGTTTGAAGACACTTGAGTTCACCCAACTCAAATTTTTCAGTTTAGTCAAAAAAAATCGCTCTGCATCCCAGTATGATAATAAAATAGATTTTGTATCAACTTCATTATCAACTGTGATACTTTTTCTGACATAATGCCTACCACCATTTACTCCCAGATTCAGACAGCTGTAACATCACCAAGGTTTGAACTTATGATCTCATGATGTCTCCTGATCATGAGACCAGACAGTTGTCAATGTCACAGAAAAGAGAAATGCTGAATAAAAACAAGCTGCTATGGGGCCCTGACTGGCTCAGCAGGCTAAGGTGCTGACACTATGACCAGAGGATCACGAGTTCGAATCCTGGTCATGCTGTTTGCCATCAGCAGCCAACAGCAAAAATTGTCAGTGCTCTCTTTGGGAGGGCAGATGGCACTTTCTCTCTCCCTATCACCCTCACATTGTAATGTACGCAGGCTCGAGCGTCTACTGATTGGTAAAACCAGAGACCCTGCACTTTCCTCCAAGCTACACATCAAATTGGGAAAGGGGGGAAATTGGCAAAATTAAAAAATAAAAAAACAAGCTGCTATAATGCCAAATCTAGGCTTGTTCATTAGTGTGACCCTGCTGCATCCCTGGCCATGCCCCCTGCCTCGTCTCCCCTGGTCACATGTCTCCCATGTTGTGTTTACATTTTCACACATGTCTTGTCCACATCATGTCTACACCACCAGTCTCATCATGTCAAGTTCATTGTATGCACCTGTGCCCTGTTAAGTTCGCAGCCCTGTTCTGTCTTCACCCATGATCATGCGTGCTTAAAAACCTCCCTGTGTTTGAGTTCAGTGTCCGTCATTCTGAATTTCCTTCTGAAACTCAGTGTTATACTATGTGTGATTGTATGTGATTTCAAAGCCACAGTGCTAGTGTAACTACATGTACTTTCATTTGTGTTCAATTATTAAGCATATTTGCATTCATATTTGAATATAATTGTTTTCTAAATAAAACATATTCTTCTATTTTGTTGCAAATGCAGAGCTTGTATTTCTCCAGATTAACAATGTGTTTCTTTCTCCATCCATTTCTGTTTTTCCACCAAAATTCTAGATTCTCCCATGTATTTCCTGTCCTCAGTGCAGTAGCAGAAGAGTCTGAGCTTGAGAGTCCAGCAGAAAGTGTTTCTGGATCAGACACAGACATGAGTTTTGGTATTGGGGTCCTGAACACTACTTTAAGTCTGAAGCCTAAAGGGTCTCAAGAAGGTAGAGAAGATGGGAAAAGGGTACACAAAGTGTTGTTGGTCAGCACTGGCAGCTCAACTAATAACTATTATATGGGTGAACATGGACTGAGAGGTGAAACTGAGACAAATGGTGCCAGCCATGAACCTGTCAGCATTTGGACTTCTCGCCAAGAAGAACGCACCATTCCAGAAGAATCAAATTCCTCTGTTCTAGACAGATCAAACTCGGAGCTCTCAGCTAACACATACCTGTATTCTTCTGAGTCTAGTTCCAGATATGAGACACCAAACTCCTCCTACTCTTTTTCTTCTGAGAAGGAGCAGGAAGCTCCACCCTCATCAGTCTCCATGGACACCAGCAGTAGCCCCAGCAACAGCAGCGGGTGGAATCTGAGGAGCAAAGTCCAGCTGAGCGGTGAAAGCGAGGCAGGTGGGAGGAGCTGGGAGGAGTGTTTCACACCTGCACAAGCACAGGAGGGGAAAAGAGAGGGAGGAATAATAAACACAGGCTCTGACTCAAGCATAGAGCTCACAGAGCAGTCGGACAGCTTCTTCTCTGGTGTCTTCAAGGCCACCCGGGTGGAGCTGCCCTCCTCCCCCATCGAAACTGATCTTGAACCTGCTCCAGACCCCTCCATGCCTGCCTCTCCCCATGATATGGAGACTCTGCTGGACACCCTGAAGAGCATGGGGCCACCTGTTCGCCACAGGTCAGTCCGCAACTCATCCAGCCAACCTTTCTCTTCTCTTCCTCCCATTGTAGAAGATGCTCCCTGCCCTGCTTCTGTTCTTGTCTCCAGCCCAACTTCTCCTAATGAGACCCTAGGCAGCCTTCCTCCAGACCTAGGCCTAAACTGGAACACCTTAAAGGACATGCGCTCCCCTCTAACTATGATGAAAGAGCAGCAGGGTACTGAACTGGGCTCCAGGAGCATCCTCTTCCCTTCTCGAGCTTCAGCCCTCAGCAGCATTGTCATGAGAAAGAGCTCCTTACCTGAGTTTAATCTGGAGGATGGAACTCAAGTTAATGGAGGTGGCCTTCTGGGGACATCCCGTCTAGACCACAGCCTGATCTTCTCCAGCTATCGTTCAGAGCCAGATGAAAATTTAAAAGCACTGGGTCATCACTCTCTCTTGAGATCTGCTTCACTGCCTGAGGTTAGCACTGGTCTTGACCGTCTCAGCATGCCTCCCAAAGGCATGGACCCTCTAGGCTCAGGGACATCCCGCCTCGAGCGCCTTTCCTTTCTCACATCTCCTACAGGGTCCCTCACAGGGCTCAGTGAGACATCCCGTATCAGTGTGCCCCCTTCGTTCCTCAATAGCTCCATCATAGAAAGCCCCACCTTGAACCACACACCCCCTCACAGCTTGGAGCTCTACCGCAACCTCTCACCAGAATCACCAAACAAACATCACACACCCCCAAGCCTGCAGCGCAGTCTGAGTACTGATGGGCCCTCTGCAGGATCACCTGTCTTTAATGACATTGTACAAGGCTTTGGGGTCAACCAAAAGCCAGGCCCCGAGAGGAACGTTTTGGCCAAGTACAGAGCCTTTCCTGATGCCTATGTAAGTACATCTTTATCCAAATACTTTGATATTAAAAAGACAGAAGTAAAAATAAAATATCTCTTTTCATTCTCCATAGTTTCTCTCACTTTAAACATAAAAATGGATAGATGTAGAAAACCATCTATAATGACACACTCAGGGGCAAAACTTCTGGACTTTCCAGCTTTCACAAAACAAAGTGTTAAAGTGATACAGTAGAGCATAGAGAGAGAAAGGCTGGGGGAGGTAACAACACCTCAGAGAGAATGGTTTACAATGGAGACTAGAAAAACAGTATCCATTACCTCCATCCTCATGCAATATTCAGATTGCATGTTATTTCCTGAAGCTGTAATGTTGAGCAGCTTTTCTTTATTATAATGTTATTTGGTTCGCTTATGTTCACTATAAGTGTATTGGAGGAAACAAACATTTTAATGAATAATCAGATTTGACTTATTAACATTATGCCAGAATTATTGCCAAATTCACTGAAATGCCTCAAAACCCTGATTGTGCTGAAATACACCAGCTTATTTAATACTCATTACACTTATAATAATTCTTATTGTGTGTTTAATATTGTTACTTTCTCAAGTATAATTAAACTATGTTTAAAGAGAAACAGAGTTGTATAACAGAATCAGTTGGTTTAGTTTGATGCAGGAGTCAATGTTTGTTATGAAAGGGATTGTAATTTAAAGATTATAAGTTTAGATATTGTTATATGCATTCCTTTAGGTCAAACACCTATTGATCAAGCTAGGACATGTACTTTTTTTGCAGTTTGTTTAGGTGATATGATTGGCACAAGCAAATCTACTGCACTGTAGAAATTTAAAGCTGAATGCATCTCATCTCAAGATTGGAAGCTCTGTAATACTGTCACACTAATGCTGTAAATACTCTTATCTGGGTGTGGTCAGCCTGAGACGTGATGTAAATAGCCTCATCCTGCTCCTTCTCTTGTATGGTAAACATATAGTACTCAATGGATACGGCATTAAGGGTGAATTGTACTATAACACTGTAATAGTGTGTTACTTAAGGATCTCCACATGAACCACAATGTGTATCAAGATATAATCAGTTTAATTTCCTAACCAGATAAAATACATACAAGAAAACAGTAAAACTGAAAAAATAAATAAAATAATAAATTATATAAAGTTTTCTATATTGATCAATCTCAATAATTATCACAATATTAAATTTTCTAACGCTGTCATAGTTTTTTTAAATAACATCTTTCTAAAAACATCAGGCTAAATACATGAAATGTTACTATTTAAAATATTAAAATGTTTATTACCCGAACATAATATACAGGAACACAGAATGTAAATTACTCAAATGCAGAGTTAAAGATTTCACTGGAACTAAACTTAGTAAATTTGCATTTTGATTCCCCTGCCTAGAAAAGGTAAAAATGACTAACAATATTTTTAAATAACAAAATATAGTACTCTGTTATGTGTCCTGCAAAGAAGTAGAAAATATAACAATGTAACACAATAAATTATTAACAAGACAAAAATCCTACTGCAAAGTTTTAAACCTTTAGAAGTGTTAGTGTACTGTAATAAACATATTAGCAAGCCTTTGACCTCTGACGTATTTCCTGCTGTAATTATGCAGGAACTAATGACTAATCATCACAGACATTGTCACAGACATCATCTCTCAGCTCGAGTTGTCATTGTTTGCTCTTTTCTCTGCTCACCTCACAGCTGTATCTGCTCATTTGCTTGTGTGCACGCTCGGTTTAACTCCGTTTTTTTTCTCATATGTGCTCCTACAACAGAGCATGCGGTTCAGTGTGCAGTCTGATGGTGAGCTGTGTGATTAAGGTGTAACCAGTGGCAGTGCTGGTGAGGAGGATCTGTCTATTGAGCAGCACTATCACACTAACTCAGTCAAGCTGCTTAGACATGAAATGGAAATGAACGTTAATGTTTATCTTATTCTGTTGTCCTGGCTTATCATCTTTGTCATCAAGAAAAAAAATATCGTGAAACAAGTTGATATCATTTTTGTCGCTCAGCACTAAGTCAAATGATTACATCCAGACATGTGCAGTCATGAGTATCTACCAACAATTCTCCAGATGTCAATCTGATCAAGCATCTGTGGGATGTGCTTGGAAAATTATGTCAGAGCCATGGCAGGTCCAACTCACAACGTACAGTGCCAGATACCAGCAAGTACCTTCAGAGGTATTGTAGAGTACATGCCTTGGCAGGTTGGAGCTGTTCTGTTAGCACAAGACAGAATTCAATGTAATATGGAAAAGAAGGAAAAACAGCCAACTGCAAAAGCTGTTAAAGGTATAAGGGGCTCCCAATCACGTCCAATCACTTTGTAGATACCATGCAGTTTTAAAAGACTTTTTACAGTTAGTATAAGTGTATCTGCAATGTGAATAGAAAGGGATGTAACTTATTGTGATAAAAATGGCCAAATTGCCCACACTAAGTGATATGTACTGTGATGAGACATATGAGCTATAGGTCTGCTCAGACTAGGCCTGGTATTATGTACATGGTAGTGCTTGACCCTGGTGTTGGGTACATTATTGTACCCAAACACACAGTTTGGCATGCAGGCTGGGAAAGTGTGAGTAGTAAATAAAAAATAGGTCCGGTTGTGTGGGTAGAGGTATCAAAGAAACACAGTTTGGCTTGTTGGAATTTTAATCAAACCCTTATGCTGCTTTTGTTTGTTGTTTCAAATGTTTTCCTGCACCTCACTTCATTCCATTCAACCACAAACAGCCCAAAACTGGAACTGTGAGCAGTCAGAGGAGTCTAGAATGGGATGGACTATAAAATTCTCAGCGCATGTTTTTAGGAGAGTTTTAAATACTAAAGCTCTGTGTGTTTCACTGATGCTTTAGCTTGTTTGTTTGCCCAGCTATACAAACCCCTTGTGTTGTAGGTATTTAGTGATCCGTGCTCTTTTAGATTAAACTGGCAGTTATATGTTTTGTTCTTTCTTTTCCTTTATATCACTATATCTGCTATATCAGTAGTATCAATATGGCAGCCAGTATTATCTTTTGGCAGACTGTATGCATGTTTCTGTGGAATTTCTGTTGTCTGTTGTTTTTGTACACATGCCCAAAAGTCTTACTAGAAAAAGAGAGGGAGCAGATACAAAGATGGGAGCGAGACTGGTGTCTGTTTTTGTTTTTTTTCCTCCTTACTTCTCTAATGAGGCTTGATCATTTTGTGAGCCAGACTATGTGTTGAGTCCTGCTCAGACACACCCAACCTCTAACACAGGTCACGTGACACTTTGTGCCAAGAGAAAATTAATGAAATGGCAGGTGTCTATTTTACCTGTAAGGTATTTGATGTGCATGAGCTGTTGACTTGCACTAGTACCTCGTGGTTGTTATATCATAATGGGTAACAATGCTGCTTTCCACATGTTAGACTGGGACTAAATCTGGTCTGTGCACGCAGGTCACACTGTACCAATAAGAGTTCTTGGCAAAGACCCCTAATGCTGCATACAGTATGTCTACTTCTGTGACCTGACTGAAATTGTAAGTCACTCTGTGTAAGAGCGCCTTCTAAATGCATAAATGTGAATGTAGTTTGCTGATTGAAGTGGTCATAGTGTTATGGCTATAATGCCTTTTTTAGGATGAACTCAGGTCACAGATGTCTTGTGAGAGGTTTTGCTGCATATGTAATAAGTAAGCACACTAGTCAGTTGTAGCAGAGTACAAAATTATTGTTGTGGTCTAAAGAAATTATGTCAATGATGCCCAACAGGCATGAGAAATGGATACGGGGCGAAGGTTGGCTACATCTTGAAAATGACTAACTAGTGAAAGTGTACTGAGAAAGTATACATACATTGAGTGTCTCCCAGTGGCATAACAGTGGGGCACCATGGACTATGGATGCCACAGGGAAATGACAATTCTGCCAAGTGTTACAAAGCAATCACCACACCACAGTGGACCACTTAACCTCTATAATGAACACAGGAGCAACAAGGAAAGTGTCAGGGATCATCATTGAACAAGCATGCCAAGCCAAGGGTGATTCACAACTAAAGAGAAATTGCTGAGCAAAATAATCCAATCAGAAACAAAATACAGGAAAGCTGTCATGTTTTATATTCAGTATGAGATCACATTTCATAGCTCAGGCATGAAACGTAACTATATAGGACAAGGGATACACTACAATGTTCCCCAGGAGCCATAGCAACAGCTGCTCACTCCCCCGTGTGTATTCACTGCTCATAGTTGAATTAAATGCATGTGTGTGTAAGATGTTGGCAAAAATTCCCAATTATAATTATTACAAAACACCTTGATATAGGTGTGCTGGATGTTTTAACAAACCCTGGTACTCTGAGCGATGTAATACCTGCCCTGCCCAACATGCTTCTTTGGCATGAAGATATATTACATTAGAATTCCTATACAGCGTCCGTGTTGGAGGTTTTACAGGAGAACATCGCAGAACATAAGGCATATGGCAAGTGAATCATGTGATCGCTGTGCCTAAGAGCTTTGGGATTATGAACATATTCTCAGCAAACAGAAACACTTGGCTGGCAAATCACAATTGTTATTGTGTTCACTGGCTTGGCTATGGCTCAGTGGTCCTGCAAAGATGCTTTGCTGAGTGTTAGTGAAGGAACATAGACTAGCAATTATGTCCTTATATACACACACACGTATATGCACTTACACATACACATGCACGTATATGTGCCCCTCCTAAATTATGTGAACCATTGGTTTTTGTTGTTTATTACCTTGATATTGTAATAGTTTTTAAGAATTGGTTAGCGTTCATATTTTGAATGAATGTTTACATGCACACAGTAGCAGATTAAGCTCTTAGTCTGTCTAATAATCTGGGCCAAACCAGTGACATTTACACACAATATTAAGCACAAGATCTGTGTGAGAAACATATGAGTTTCCTGTTTACAAATATTTATTCTTCTAATTAAGATTAAGAACCAAAGTGCTTGTACACATCGTGGACCTGCATTTAACCCATCCATGCAATGAAACATACACACACACACACACACACACTTTAATGACCAGACACAGTAGTGAGCAGTGAGCACACCACTTAGTGGTGGGCAGCCCTATCCATGGTGTGCGGGAAGCATTTGGGGTTTATCCAATTTGCTCAAAGGTACTTCAGCCATGTACCCTACAGGGGATCAAACCAGCAACCCGTCGGCAACTTTTACACTATGTCAGCCTATTGTCTAATGTTTATCTGCTGTCTAATGTTATTCATTCATAACAAGCATTTTATTGTGAGTGAGAATTTTTTAAAAAGTGTTTATTTGGTGGTAGTGTTTGTCCATGTTGGTGCCATGTGTTTACATGATCAGTAGGGTTTTTTACAGAGCCCTGTCTCATGTAGATGGGTAACGTAAGTACAAAGTCAGTCCCGTTCAATGAGATTAGAGCAACAGGACATTGCTATTGGTCGGTCCTCAACTTTGGGCTTAATTACTGTTAGTTTCACTGCCTACAAACTGACAGATAATGCAACATTCAAACAGTGCAATTAATATACCAACTATAACTGGCATTTAACTTAGCTTAGTGACCACTAAGTACCATGTGTGGTTTGTCCCATTTGGTCAGCTGCTTCAGTTAATGCACCGCCTTGCAGCCTAATGTTCATATCATGACTCAACAGGTGACTTCAGCACTGATACCCATAGATGTAAGCATTAGTGCATAGAACGTATGTGAGAGAAATGACTGGAGAAACATTTTGCACTAAGCTGAGCCAGAATGTGGATGGGTGCGTGGATGTAAGGATAGAAAAATGTTCTGTTTTTACCCATTTTTATACAATAAAAGTTATTTTATTATTTTATTTTTAAATATGCTTAATATATTAATATATACAGTGGTACCCCTACTTACAAGCATCCCCACTAACAAGTATTCCAGGTAACGAGTCGAGATCTCTGAATATTTTTGCTCCAGGTAACGAGTAAAATTCCAAGTAACGAGCAGCGTAAATTAGTTCAAGAATGCCAACAGCTAGGGGCGCTGCGGTCATAGCATCCCCTAGATGCTAGCATAGAAGAAGATGTCAGTCAATACCTTTGACTGCTGTCCAGTGAAAGTGAAAGTGCTAGTGAAAGTAACGCAAAGACAGCAAAAGGTAGTGAACAAGAAAGTTTTACTTTTACTTTTCATATGATAAGTGTAACCATGCCATACACGTACGCCCGTCCTCCTGTCCTCCTTAGCCGCCAGCCTACACGAGCACCGTCGTTGGTCTCGTTTATGTTTTAAAAAACCCATATAAACACATTATTTAGCATATTAAAGTATACTGTATATTGGCCGGCTGACACGGATTAATCAGTTTTACATGTATTCTTATGGGGAAAATGCATCCAGCTAACGAGCAAACCAGCTAACGAGCTCGGCTCCTGCACGGATTAAACTCATAAGTAGTGTCAGGCATGTCTCCAGACAAGATGCGGACACACGTGCAGATTGAAGTTATAAGAAGAATTTATTAAACTGTGACTATGAAATCCAAACAATACATGAGTCAAAACTCAAACCTGACAAGACGTGTAGACATCACAAAGAATCACGGGGAAAGTGAGAAACATTAGGGATTAAATAGACCAAGACTAAACTCAAAACAGCTGAAACAATTAACACGGGTGTGGCAAAGTAAACA
>BRDA01007696.1:16518-27665 GCA_036984385.1 Crenuchus spilurus | reverse complement strand
GGCAAGACATCATGGCATGAATTGTATTAGGTGATAAAAGGTATCCAGAGGCACTCTTCCTCTTCCTTCTCAAACTGTGTCTTTTGCCCATGATGAAGATTTTGTACTCTGCTGCAACTGACCAGTGTTCACGCTTATTTATACGGGCTGACTTCATTCCAAACTAGGGCTGGTCATAATTTTCACATATGACTGTCTATTGTAATTGATATTGACCTGTTTTCTGTTTGGCTTCCTGTCTGTTTGTTCTTTTGGTTTTGTTTTTTATAGGGAGAACCGAGAGTAGAGAAACTCAATGAACCTAAAGTAAGACTGCATCACTGTTATTTTCAGCAAATAAGAATAAGATGTGGGTATGAATTGTGAGAGTGACATGCAGTGCTGTGACTTCCCTCTTTAGCTGGTGATCTATGACAAGCCGTACTTCACTGGGAAAAGCAGAGAGCTCTACACTAACACCAGGGACTTCATGACTAAAGAAGACAGACAGCAGACAGCCTTCATGTTCACTGCTGGGTCCATTAAAGTCATTGGTGGCATGTGAGTTTGTGTGATTGATGGCATGTATTTCTGTAAACACTGTAAATGTGTCAGTGCACTGTGATTAATCAGTTTAGTGTTGATGGTTCAGTTGCATCAATTCTGAAATATTATGTGCTTATCATTTGCTCAGCAAACATTTAGGCAATTTTACACATAAACAAAACATTTAATCTGTACTGCACTACTGTGTAAATACATCCTCAAGTCACATTTGTGGATCATAACTTGCCTCAAGTCATGAACAAATGAAAGATTTTATTATGCATTGAATAATTTTCTAAATTTTACATCCCTAATAAAACTTGTTTTGCTGTGTGTAGTTTTGTATATACTCTAATGTTAAACTATGATTTCAACACTGTACAAAATGCTGTTTAAACTAAAATAATTTAAATTAAATTGTTTAATTGATTGAGCATCAATCTATGCTCTGTTTTGTAATGTTGTCGTCTCATCCCGCTCATCATGCTTTGTTGGTTCTATTCTGTTTCTCTATTGTTCTCTCAGTTGGGTGGGCTATGAGAAAGAAGGTTTCCGTGGACACCAGTACCTGCTGGAGGAGGGGGAGTACCATGACTGGCGAGTGTGGGGGGGCTGTGATTCTGAACTGCGCTCAGTACGGGTCATCCGAACCGTGAGTCTACAGCATCTTACACATTCCCACTTTAACCTCACTTAGAGCTGAACTAGTTCATGCCTGCATTCAGAGATATTTTAACAAACATGGCTACACACATGGCTACACGAGTGGCTCAGTGGACTGAGGTGCTGTCACTATTATCCGAGGACTGTGAATTTGAATCCTGATCATGCTGCTTGCCAATACTTATAACTTATAATGAACTTATAATTAGTTGACCAGAGGAGGATGGGTCCCTCATGTGAGTCTGGTTCCTCCCAAGGTTTCTTCCTCCAGCTCTGAGGGTGTTTTTCCTTGCCACTGTCGCCGTTGGCTTGCTCACTGGGGATTAGGGATTAATGATTTGCTGTTTGTTATTACTAACCCTGTAAAGCTGCTTTGTGACATCAGTTGTTAAAAGCGCTTTATAAATAAATTTGATTTGATTTGATTTGCCACTGGTAGCCGAGGCCTGAGAGAGCAATAATTGACTGCTCTCTCTGGGCAATTAAGATGGCACTTTCTCCCCAGCCCTGCTACGTAATGTCAGCTGTTTCAGGTGTCTGCCAGGTGATCCATTAGAAATTGGGATCCTGCACTTTCCTCCAAGCACGTTGGCTGCCTGGTGGCAATGTATCAGTAGAGTTGGAAAAGAGGCGGAGCTTGACTTCACATAGATCGGAGGAGGCCTGTGTTGGTCTGCACCCTCCTAGAGTCAGAAACATTAAAAGTGATGGGGAGAGTTAACGAATGGCCGGGTCAATTGGATACTAACCATTAGGGAGAAAATCAGGGAAAAAAGAAACATGGATACAGTACTGCACATTTGGCAACATTTAATGTCTACGCAGTAGTTCAAATGAAAAGTTAAAAACAGTGGTTAAAAATTGTAGTTAAATCATGCAAAGTATTCTTTTAACATTGTTGTGTAGGACCTGAGCCAACCCACGCTGGTGTTGTTTGAGATGCCGATTGAGGAGGATGGAGATCAGGAAGAACGGACGTTTGAGGTGACAGAGGCTGTTGCTGATGTGGAGCTGTTCGGATTCCGGCCGAGCACTCGCTCTATTGAAGTATTGAATGGAGCGTAAGGACAAATTTATTTAATTTCACTTTTTTGCTTTTTATTTGTATTTTACATTCACATTGCACTCACTTGTGCTTGTTTACTACTTTCATTTATCCTGCCTTTATACTTTTTTTATATATAATCTCTCAACTTACTGTCCTTTCACGTAATCACACTTTTTTTCTCATTTCATTCTCACTTAATCAGTACATCCTCACTGTACTTTTACTTTCTGTTGCTTTACTCAAACTGTACTTCAGAAGTTTACTCAATTCACCTTTGTTTCTCTTACTGTTATTTCTCATGTTTCCATTTTTGTCCGAATAACATGTATTTTGTCATCATCACACCAATTTTGGAAAATCATTACAATGCTTTTTACATGAAAATTAGATTGAACAAACTGTTTTTCTGAGCAATACATGTTAATTTATGCAGAAAAACCCTAATAATGTAATAAATGCAAATCACAGTAATGAAATACGGCAGTTTTTAAAATGTAGAGTGGAACCTTAGTTATCGTTAGCCCTGGTTATCATACAATTTAGTTACCATCTATTCTTTGGGGGGAAATTGTGTCCCAATTATTGTTCATTCACCCGGTTTTTGTTGGTGTGCTCACATAACTTCCACCCATGCATTCATCATTCATTCTGGCATTGTTTCTTGTTGATAACACTCAAAATAAACTAAAACACATCACACTAAAGTCACATGGCTAATGCCATGCAAAAACAAGTAGCAGCCGAGAACCAAACAAAGGCTGCTGGCTGGACCACACTGGCACTCTCTAAAACAGAGCGTTAACCTGTAAAAGTTAAATGTTCATTTATCCATTTCATTAGTCTTTTGTATTTATTTCTCATTGTGTTCTGTATGTAAAACTATAGTTATTCTATATAAAATGTATTTTTGTGGGGGGCACGGTGGCTTAGTGGTTAGCACGTTCGCCTCTCAGCGCTGGGGTCTTGGGTTCAATTCCCCATCTGAGCGGAGTTTCCATGTTCTCCCCGTGTCTGCGTGGGTTTCCTCCAGGGTCTCCGGTTTCCTCCCACAGTCCAAAAACATGGAGGTCAGGTGAATTGGGTACTCTAAAAATTGTCCGTAGGTGTGTCTGTGTGTGTGTGTGTGTGTGTGTCACCCAGCGATGGACCTGTCCTGGGCTTAGTTGAATAGTGTAATGCCCTGCCCTGCACCCAGTGAGGGGGTGGGGGACTAACCGCGACTCTAATAAGGATTAAGCGGGTGTGATAATGAATGAATGAATGAATGAATGAATGAATGAATGAATGAATGAATGAATGAATGAATGAATGAATGAATGTATTTTTGTTAATATTTTGGAGTGTCTGGAACAGATTAATTCAATTTATTGCTTCAGCTATCATTTGTTTATTGTTTATTCATTTAGTAATCATTAGGCATTTTAGAACAGATTACTGATGAAAACTGAGGTTCCACTCCATTCAGTTTTTATTCTTAAATTTTGATTTCTTCAAATGTTTTTCAACAAAACCAACAAAGCCTGACATAGTTTTAAGAAAAGATGAGCAGAGAATTGCACTGTAAAGAAGACCCTGAATTGAGGGCAGTAACACTTTCAGAAATATTGAAGTAATTGTAATTTTTGTGATTAGAAGAAGACATTATTCAATGTTTTTCAAATAAAAAGGCAAGTTTATAATTTTTTTCAGTAAATAACTTTTTAATTAATATGTGATTCCACCCTTTTATGTGCAGCTGCATTTCTGTAGAGCATTTCCAAACACTAAAACCACTTTAAGATTTTGGAGAGACATTAGAGTCACCTCAACCAGCACTGATGTAGCATCATTCATCTGGATGGTGAAACAACAGTCAGTCCACTCTAGCACACTCACCAGACATTAGCTGTTAGACAGGGAGATGAGAGGAAATGATCAGGGAGCCTTTTCTGACCTCAGAGAATGAGGATCTTGATGTTATGTCTCATCTGAAAGATGGCACCTTTTATATAGTACTGAGGCATTTATACATCAACACTACTTCCAGCAGCCACTCAAGAATGTCCTCACATCCAAGTACTAACCAGACTCAGACCTGCTGAGCTTCAGTGGGCTTTTCGGTGGACTGTTATGTTGTGCAGGTACTATGGCTGCTAACACTTTTTTTAGTGTTAAAAATCGTTCTGTTTTAAAAGCTCTCAAATAAATATCACTGATTGATTAGATTTTTTATTGCAGAGACAATAATGAACATGCTAAAATATTTTTGATAGTTATGCTTTTTTAACCTTTTCACCATCCCTTTACCTGATTTATGTTTAATTGTATTTATTAGGGGTGTGTATCTTTCCAATAAATGACGATCTGATATGTATCTTGATTCATGCGGTACGATACAATTCAGAAACGATTTATTATAAATTGGACCGATTCGATTCGGTTCGATTCGAATGAGGAGGATTTCGATACAATTTGATTCTGTATAATAGGGTAGGAAATAATACATTACTTGTTTAAAATAGATAATTTTACATTGAGTCAACATAAGTTATTATTAAAAATGTGATTTTGCTTTCAGACAAATTAATGAAATATTACAGAACTAGTAAAGTTATATTTGACATGTGAATTCAGAAACAGTAAAATACTGTCGCGTTGGGATGTGGTACCGGGACTCCAATGTTTTAAACAAGTCCCCAAAGCCCTCATTCTCCACCACACAGTATGGTCTTAAGTCTTTGACAATGATCTGGGCTACTGAAGCCGTTATTACTTTGGCTCTTCCTGAGCTGTGGTCGAGTTTTTGGCTGGAAGAAGTCATGTTTTTCTGTGTTTTTGTCCTGCCGTGTCTTTGGGCTAGCAGTGCTAGTGTCCTCATTGCCACTTTCCTCATGTCGTCTCACCAAATGTTCTCCGTTTTTTTTTTTTTTAAGCTCAGCGTAGTGTTGTACAGTATGTATGTGCATCGGACACATTTGTCTTTCAAACGTGACTGTGACAAGGATCGCGACAGTTCATGAGAGAGAGAGAGGGGAGGGGGGCGGGGGATGGAGAGAGAGAAAGAGCAGCTGACACCAAACTGATTGACAGCTCTTGAATCGGGCCATCGGCCGGTTCATTTTACAAATAGACCGATTCATGGGTCCATGTACCAATGCACTCACATCGTTTAAGTCAAAATCAGTCTTCAGATTCAAATCGGTTATTTTTTACAACCATAGTATTTATTCTAATGATGTGATGCATGTTGTGTTGACATGCACAAAGATGTTCTAAGATAAATGTTTTTTAATAATGTGCTTAGATGCTTAAAACTACACAACCTATAAGCTGCAGGACTGCAATTTGTCAAAAGTAAGTGTTGTCTTTTGGTTTTGTAGGTGGGTGGCATACTCTCATGTAGATTACTCTGGACACCAGTATGTTCTGGAGAAAGGCTTTTACAACAACTGTGCTGACTGGGGTTCAGAAGACAACCGTATCTGCTCTATACAACCTATCCTACAAGTAATTATAGCTATTATACCATTTTATACAGTATTTCTGTGATGTTTTCAGTTTTAAGTCTGGACTTTTGTCTTGGTGAGCTGGATTAGGTTTACTTTCAAGGCTGCAAATTTCACTGGAGGAGCATGAAGTAAAAAATAACAGACATAACTTTTTTATGGTATTTCCTTTGGTTTCAGGCCCCAGCTAATGGCCGTGGCTTCCAGAGTGAGGTTAGTCTGTTGAACCATCAAAACTTTCTCTAATAGTGAAATCTGTTGTGGTTATTTACATGTGTTTCTCTTCCTATAGCTTCTGCTGTACTCAGAACCTGACTTCCGGGGCCTGTGCCAGACGTACAAAAAAAACCATGAATACCTGCCTGAGACACCACCAGTCCAGTCCTGCAGGGTAGTGGGGGGAAGGTCAGTCAGAATGATTGTAGCAGAGTAAAACAACAAAAAAATCTTGATTGGCATAATAATAAATGTTATATGGATGCTTCTGGTTATTTCAATGTCCAGAACTCAGATTAGCATTTTGATTACATAACACCAAGACACATTTCGAGTTCAAGTTCATCTTAGAACTGGAGCAAACACTATACTACAAATCAATACTCACCTGAATAGCCAAAAATCCTCTTAACCTGCTCAAACTGCACCTAAATACCACTCCGTGTGGTTCCTATGCACTATAAAAATAATCCTTTTTTAGCTGTAGCTGAAAGTCTCTGGAGTGCTGATCTCAAATCAGTGACTGTGACCGTCATGAATATGGATACATGATAATGATAATGCTTAATACTAATGTCTAAACTAAAGAAACATCATTTGGACGCTAAACATGTTGTGGCTGATCAACTGTACGTTCATGTATAATTTGGAATTAAATAAAATGTTTTGTTGTTTTTTATGTTTTTCTTTGAGAACATAAGCTAGAACCACAAAGAAGGCTAAGATATATTCATAAGCCATTCATTTCAGTTATTATTGCATGACTATTTACTGTACTATATTGTATATATAGTATAAGTGAGATGTGATTATATGAGTGTTTCTGTAATGATTTGATGTTTCTCTTCATCTCTCAGCTGGGTGTTGTATGATGACACTAAGTTCATGGGAAAGCAGTTTGTGTTATCAGAAGGAGATTATGCTAACATCACCAGTATGGGATGCCCCTCCAACTACATACTACGCTCTGTCAAATCTGTGCCAATGGCAAGTAGAGCTCTGTCTATCTGTCCATCCATGTTTTTCTCATCTTCTCCTTCTAAACAAATGTTAGTGCACTTATAGTTAAATTACATGTTTTTCTAAGTACAAATGATTTTCTACAGAGAACTAACCTCTTCACATTATATTACACATTTACTCTATTTGCTGAGGACTATATTGTGGCCAAATGTTGTACCAAATAGTTTTTAAAGTTTAGTTAAAGTTTAGTTTAGTTAAAGTCAGCAAACAGAAACTGTGCACCAGAATGTTTGTAGAAGATGAGTTCAGTTCTTTTCACTTTACTTTGAAAGTTCAGTAAAACTTGTATTTTAAAGGATGCACAAGAATTTCACTCTCTTTTCTCTCTATCCATCTTTCTGTTTCTTCCTGGTTCTCTTGATCTGTTTGGTCTTTTTCCCTGTTTATCCTATCTTCATTTTCTCCTCTACTATCCCCCTCTCTCTCTCTTTTTTCTCTGACTCAATGCTTTTTAATTCTCTTTATCAGATGTTTGCTGTGCCATCCATCTCTGTGTTTGGGCTGGAGTGCTTTGAGGGGCGAGAAGTGACCCTGGAGACAGAGGTGTCCAACATGATGGAAGAGGGCTATAACCCACACATACTGTCTGTGAGAGTCAATAATGGCTGGTGAGTGTGCACCTTCTTGGATGAATGCTTGTTCTGCCTATTTCCATCTCTGTAACATCAACCGTCTTTGTTCTTCCCTTACCTCACACTCAACTGCCATCCTTGTACATAGTTTAGTCACCTCACGTTTAGGTGACTGTAATTCTTTGTTTTTTGGCCTTCCTCAAAAAACTGTGTTACAAAACTCAGCTCCTCGTATTATAACACGCACCCCTTCTATCATATCACTCCCACCCTACAGCAATCACATTGACTCCCCATCACTCAGCGCATCAATTACAAAATACTTCTATTAACATTCAAAGCTATTCATAATCTTGCACCTCCACATCTTTCAGATCTTCTTCACATTTCCACACCTATCCGCACTCTTAGATCCTCTTCCTCCTTTCACTTAACTGTTCCCCCTGCCCGTCTAGTTACCATGGGGAGCAGAGCTTTTAGCCGCTCTGCTCCTCAGCTGTGGAATTCACTCCCACCAGATCTTCGCAACACTGATTCAGTTTCACTCTTCAAATCTAAATTAAAAACCCATCTGTTCAGATTAGCTTATTCGACTTGATCTCATCTGCATTGCCTGTTTTAATTGTATTTACAATCTTATTTTTATACTGTCATTTTAACTTTTTTACACTTTATTTTATCTTATTTGTATTTTTTTGTAAGGTGACCTTGAGTGTCTAGAAAGGCGCCAATAAATAAAATGTATTATTTATTATTATTATTTGTATTTGTGTATGACTGGATGTGTCGTCCTCATTACAGTGTCATCTGTTTCTTCTTGCAGTTGGGTGTTATGTGAGCACACGAACTACAGAGGGCAGCAGTTCCTGCTTGAACCAATTGAGATCACAAACTGGCAGAAGTTCAGCACACTCACCTCTGTCGGCTCCATGTACCCAATCCGAGCAGTGAGTAGAACAATGACAAACTGGGCTGAAGTTCTGTCCCGCTTCATGTTTGCCCAACTTTTGCATTTAACACCTTAATAGTTTGATTAACAGCTACATTTGAACCAGATAACTAAGTACTAAACTGTGCAATATCAGTCGCAACAGCAGGTCTAACTCCAATGTCACATTTAAATGACATTTCAGTGGCAAAATCACATTTATAACCTTCTGGTTCAGTAATATGATTGGCCTGTTTTCGAGTCAGTCTGTTTAATTCTAAGTGATAATGAGAGGTTGGAAAAATAAAGAAAAAAAACTGTAGAAAATGGTATTTTAATGGTTATGGTGGTGATGAAGACAACTCACAGCTAGTCAAAAACTCAATAAAAAATTTAAAAAAGGACCAAAAGACTGAAAATCCAAAAATAATGAATAAAATTTACTGAAAAAATTGTCATGAAAATCATTTTAGTCATTCAGTCACAGAAAACTGAATGAAAAGTAAGAGAAAAATACAATAATAATAAAAAAAATGGTCACAAGTGAAGCATCCCAAAACAACCCCAAGAAAAAGAGAAATACATTTCCTCCTCTATGTGATAGCAGTTATACTCAAAATTAATCAACATGCATTACTCCTGATTGGCTTGTTACAATCAACAAATATATTTACCATCACTGATTCTTTCCATAAAGTCATTCATCACTGAATACTAATAATTAAGCACAATATCATTAGATATGATTTATCAGTATAACTACATCCAAAATCTCTAATTAACATACTGCTGTTCAGTTGAGTGGTCTTTAACAGGCTCTGTTCTGTCAGTCAAAATGGTCCTTACCCCTCTGTCAAACAAAACAAAAGTTTTAATCTACAAACCTTCTATCTTCTACCTGTTGCGAGCCTTCAGTGTGAGGAGAGGTTTCTAGCACTTCACTCACCAGCATAAACAACAGACAGTCACATTGTTCCTGGTTCCAGGGTCAGAAGCTTGCTGGAATCCAGACAAGCCTGTAACATCAACACAGGCACCTCCAGTAGCAAATCATGCCCAAAATTACAGAAAAGAGGAAAACCAGTTCTGGTGTCCATTTTCCTAGTGTTCAGGGCAAGTCTAAGGTGACAGCAGCAAGGCTCCCATGATGTTAAAAGGGGAGAAACCTTGGGGAATCCAGGCTCAGGACAGGGGACCCCATTTCCTCTCAGAGACAGAAAATACAGAATAGGATTTAAATGAGCCTGTTCCAGTCCAAATAATTACTAATTACTTTTAAAAAAGTCATTAAAGGAGATATGAAGGTATATATGAAGAGTGGGTGCATTTCCAAGCAACTCCATCAGTGGTTAGTACAGTACAGTTCAATTCAACTCAAATGCACTAAAATTTTCCCTTAAGTACAATGAACAATTCAAAAATTGGCAAACTCCTACTGCCTCAGATGTGCCACAGAAACAGCTGCTCCAACTACAGATATAAAAAACATCAAACTAAGACAAAAAAATTGAAGCGTCTGCATGGCACATCACTATACCTAACAGAGAAAGGCTTCTGCTCAACCAAAACGTAATGTAAAAGTAAAGTAAAAGCAGTAATCTCAGTCTGTTACTGGGTAACCATTTGACATTGCTCATGAAGTACACTCTTTGTCAGAAGAACTGTTTATATTCATTGTTTATTACTTTTTTGTGTGCAGAAGCGGAAACTTTTCCGCATTCGGTACATAGAGACTGGCCATTATATGTCAGTTCAGGGAGGAGTGGACAACATGAAGTCTGGCCGGGTGGTAGTTTCCCAGAATGTGGAGGGCATGAGTGATATCTGGTTCTATCAGGACGGCCTTATTAAGAACAAGGTGAGTTTTGTTTGTTTTGATCTCATTAGTTCTCTCAACAGACTCAATTTCACTTATAACAAAAACATAAGTAGTCAAATCATCAACAAAAACAGAGCATTCATCATCAGTACCGTGTACTGTTTAAACACACAACCCTGCTCTACTTAATGTTTTACCTAAGCCTAAAAAAGGTATCATATATTAAAAGATCAATATATATATATATATATAATTAATAAATTAGCTTGATGCATTTAGATATATGACATTATATGTGATATATGACATTCATACAGTCCATATATGAAAACAGTCAGTTTCATTTTCATTGTAACTGTGATATCACAGAAAAAAGCACATATACCTCCCTACTGAGTCCACATGAGTTTAGCCCCGCCCATTCAGGTAAAAATGTTTCAAGGTGAACTGCTTTTTTGAGTGAGACACAATAAAGAAGAGCCAATCAAAACTGAAGTAATGTGAATACAGTTTATTGCTCTTTAATCTGTATATCAGAAGACTAGCCTTAAAACACGGTTTAATTTTAAGGGATACGTTTGATTATGACATGGTCTTATGAACATCAGTTATGCCCATTTTTGGTGCATGAAAACATACAAATGGTGTAAGTGAACTTCAGGAAAGTGTACAACACGCAAGAAAAATATAGTGTGCCCTGTGGTTAGCACTGTTCAGTTCAGTTCACTGTCATTTCAGATCTGCATTAGACTTGATCCTTTTTAACTTGTAAATTATAGGATGAAATGTACATTTTCAGAACATTTAAGTAAGAAAAGAAATAATCTGCATTTAATGGTGAAATTCATGATGTGTGTTGATGTAATGC
>BRDA01007696.1:0-16508 GCA_036984385.1 Crenuchus spilurus | reverse complement strand
TACCCACCAGATATATGACATTATATGTGATATATGACATTCATACAGTCCATGAAAACAGTCAGTTTCATTTTCATTGTAACTGTGATATCACAGGAAAAAAACACATATACCTCCCTACTGAGTCCACATGCGTTTAGCCCCACCCATTCAGGTAAAAATGTTTCAGGGTGAACTGCTTTTTTGAGTGAGACACAATAAAGAAGAGCCAATCAAAACTGAAGTAATGTGCATACAGTTTATTGCTCTTTAATCTGTATATCAGAAGACTAACCTTAAAACACGGTTTAATTTTAAGGGATACGTTTGGTTATGACATGGTCTTATGAACATCAGTTATGCCCATTTTTGGTGCATGAAAACATACAAATGGTGTAAGTGAACTTCAGGAAAGTGTACAACACGCAAGAAAAATATAGTGTGCCCTGTGGTTAGCACTGTTCAGTTCAGTTCACTGTCATTTCAGATCTGCATTAGACTTGATCCTTTTTAACTTGTAAATTATAGGATGAAATGTACATTTTCAGAACATTTAAGTAAGAAAAGAAATAATCTGCATTTAATGGTGAAATTCATGATGTGTGTTGATGTAATGCATGTGGCCTGGTGAGCGGTTTCAGTCATGTCTGGAGTATACTGCCCTGAATTATATATATAGAGAGAGAGATAAGGAAAGCATATAGCTATATTTGTTTTTTAAATAAACAGTCTCTGTTGGTTTGCAGTTGGCACAAAACATGAGTCTGCAGGTGATGGGGAATGTGGAATCGGGAGCAAAGGTGGTGCTGTGGTCAGAAACTCGTACTCCAATTCAGACTTGGAGCGCCCAGCTCAACGGCTCCATCTCCAGCCTCACCTTCCCTGGTCTGGTGCTGGATGTGAAGGGTGAGACTCTGACATTGAATGTAAAAGTGTCAAAGTAAAAAATCACTAAATAATTAAACATAAAATGCTGTTGTTATATCTAAATAATATAGAAAACCAAAAAACATCTACTTCACTGTGGAGGATGTCTTTGTAATGTTATTGTAAGCTCCCATAAGCCAATATCTAGTGCTAATACACTTGTTTTACACACAGTGGTACCCCTACTTACGAGCATCCCCACTAACGAGTATTCCAGGTAATGAGTCGAGATCTCTGAATATTTTTGTTCCAGGTAAGGAGTAAAATTCCAAGTAACGAGTAGCGTAAATTAGTTCAAGTATGCCAACCGCTAGGGGCGCTGCGGTCGTAGCATCCCCTAGATGCTAGCGTAGAAGAAGAGGTCAGTCATTACCTTTGACTGCTGTCCAGTGAAAGTGAAAGTGCTAGTGAAACCGACGCTAAGAAAGCAAAAGGTAGTGAACAAGAAAGTTAGATACATTTTACTTTTACTTTTCATATGATAAGTGTAACCATGCCATACACGTACGCCCGTCCTCCTGTCCTCCTTAGCCACCAGCCTACATGAGCACCGTCGTCGTCACGTTTATGTTTTAAAAAACCCATATAAACACATTATTAGGCATATTAAAGTATACTGTATATTGGCCGGCTGACACGGATTAAGCAGTTTTACATGTATTGTTATGGGGAAAATGCATCCAGCTAACGAGCAAACCAGCTAATGAGCTCGGCTCCTGCACGGATTAAACTCGTAAGTAGGGTTACCACTGTATGGTGAATCGAGCACCAGATTACTTTTATTTGTTTATTATACTTGACAATCCTGTGTACAACCACTACCTGAGCATTGGATATTACACAGTAATAACAAGCAGTCAGTTAATATATATATATATATATATATATATATATATATATATATATATATATATATATATATATATATATCATCTGTTTAATTAAATAAGAAATAAAGTATAGCCAAATTCATAGCCTTCCTGTTTCCTTCTAGGTGGCAAGACATACGACAAGGACCATGTGATTGTCCGGAGCGATTCTGAAGAAAATGCCGGTCCACTGTGGGAGCTAGAGCTCCTTTAAATCCCACCCTTCCTTACAAACCTGCAGGATCTGGACATTGCTCTGCCTCTTGTCTTGCTTGTTCTACCTGTTCTTCCCAGTCTCAGTGCCAGACGTGCCCACTCTGCTTAGATTGTTGTCTGTTTTCTTACCTCATCAAACCTGATTCTGCTTGTGAAGGGCAGAATACTTTGTTGAAGTGCTGTGTTTCACCAGCAATTTGAAAAGTGTCCCCTTGAGAAGAGGTTAAAAGCAAAACATTGGGGACAGACTTATGCAGCCCTGTTATATCATCATTTAGAATTTGACAAAGTGGAACATTTTGCAACTTGTATGTATGATCTTTGGAGGTTTTCTAATATGAGAGAACTATAAGGACTATTATGAGATGTGATTTGGTATTCCTGTTCCATATACACACATCATTTGTCTATTTTGTAATCAACTGTAAGTCTGTTTTCAACTTTTTTCCTTAATGTCTTCTAAAGTAGCTGTAAATAAGTGTTTGTTTAAGTCACTCATCCCACTAATTCCAGCTTATTTAGAATAGAATTGGAGCCTTGCCAAGCAACACTAGAACTCAGTAGTCACCCAGATTGCATCCATCCATATATTATTAAGATATAAAGTATATCATCAAAAGAAAACTATAAAAAAAACTAACCTAACACTATGAAACTATAGCCAATCGTTTCATTATATTAATGGTAATTAAATATGACATTCAGTCAAAATTGTTTACATTATTGCAGCATTGACACAAAGTCGTGATGAGGTTCTGCACCTCGACCGGTGTCATGTTGTGTCCGAAATCTCTTTGACAAGTATGTGCAGCCTCATTTAAGACAAATTAGAGTTTTGGGTATTTGTATTTTGAGAGAAATAGCTTAACAATTTGGGTGACTTCTGAGTTCTAATGTTAGCGTTGTAGCTCAATTTCTATACTAAAGAAGCAAAATTTGCAGTCAGTGATGTCTTAGTTATGTGGATAATTGTATACATTTGAACTTTCATTAAACCATCTCTTTACTAAAGCACAATTCATACGCACACTCCAGGAGGAGCAGTTAACAGGGAACCCAACACCGTTCACCTGTGGTTGAAAAACAGTCACCAGAGTGTTTTCTTCATTGGCAAAAAGTGCCCTGTTAGCTGCTCTTCGCCAAGGGAAAATTATTGAGTGACCCCTTTTTGCAGTACATTATGATGGTGTGTCCTCTAGAGCAAGAAAGATTGATATTCTGTCTTAATGAGTCTCCTTATTTGGTTGCCTTTCCAACAGAAAAGGGCACATTAAGTGTCTTCTGTTGCACCCCTTCTATAAAATGTCCCAAAGTGAGCCCTTTTCAGTAGAGAAAAATGTAATGTAGTGCTGTATAGGGTTCTCCTACAATTGATGATGAAGTGCCCAGGTAGGTGCCCCTCTAATTGAGAGGTGCCCCTTCAGTGGGAAAAATGTGCCCTTTTTATTTTTTTGCCCCTGCCCTTCAAACATCCTGGGTCCGCCACTGAAGGGAACTAATGAACAACTGACATGATTAACATCACTACAGTGTTTATCTGCTTGCCACTTGATGTACACTCAACCATCAGTGTGCCACTGGAAATCTTAGTAAAAATACTGAGAAACCTATTGGAGACCAGCAATGAAGTTTTATAAATATGTGACTTTGTTTACAGACAGTGTTAAATTCACAATCTTGCATTTTTATGACACTGTTTTTAATAGCATGAGGTTACCCAGGTTGTCTAAGCATGACATCTGCAGCATCATTTTCTACAACAGCACTTAATTTGATATCACAAATTCAAGACAGGAGGATTTTTTTCTGTAATGCTGTTGCCCTGCAGTGTATTTAAGATGAACTTTTAATGCAAAGGGGAAAAAAAAGTTTTATTATCATTTATTGTGTGAATGGATGAAACTGCATTAGTTAAATGTCATTTTGGGTTTCATTTCGGTGGCTATGTGTATATGTTTGGATGTGAATGAAATTTAGCCATTTGTATGCTACAGATTTTATGCTATGAGGTGTTTCTATGAACTGCTGACATTACATGCCAAATATATATATATATATATATATATATATATATATATATATATATATATATATATATATATATATATATATATATTAACCTGAGTATTACAAAGCAAGTTCTGTAACATTTACTTTCAAAATATGATGTGACTTATTATTATTATTATTATTATTATATAACAGGGAGTGGCTTTAGTTTTTTAAATAAAAAAACAATAAACATTTGTTTATACTCATTCAATCAAACATTGCCATCTTTATAGTGAATCAAGACATTTAAATAAGCCATCTGTACTTAAAAGTCAGTTAAGCTATGAGTATGTAATCTTCAAAAATTGTCATTGTAACTCCTTTTTTGTAAATGTAACTCGTAATTGTATTCCTGGTTCAATTTCTAATTATATGTCTGAGATACCAAGAGGCAGCCAGATAGATTTCTAATAATTTCTAAATAATTAATTTGCAGAGAAATCTGTAATGTATACGGGGTAATCAAATAAAGTAAGAATTAAGTCTTAATACAATAAACATTTTTCATTCGTAAGCTAGAAAGACTTAGCTTTGACCTGTATCAGCTAAATACACTGTAAAAAAAATGTTATCCTATGTTATCTTTCATTTAGTCCAGGTCAGGGTCACAGTGAGACCCCTACCCCCTCACTGGGCACAGGACATTCCACTATCTCAGCTAAACCTAGGACAGGGTGCCAAACATTCACTGGACACACACACTTACACCAGGACAATTTAGAGAACCCATTTCACCTGACCCCATGTTTTTGGACTGTGGAAGGAAACCAGAGACCACGGAGGAAAGTCATGCAGAGAACATGAAAATTCCACCCAAGTGAGGACTTGAACCAAAGACCCCAGTGCTGAGAGGCAAACATGCGAACCACCAAGCCATCCTATCACCTTACTCAATAAATCCAACAGATTACAAACAATACTGTTAAGTAAATATCACTAGGTTTGGTTTTGAGTGAAAACAAATACATTTTATTGCTTTAAAATAATGCATTCAATTTGAATAGAAGTTAATACAATATAATACATATAAACATTGAGTAGATTAATTCCTCAAACTAGAATTAGTATTAATAAAATTAGGTTGAATAAACAGCACATAATTAGCCATACTTACTCAATGATATTAACTTAACCTACCAGAAAATTGTGAATCTAGTTATTATATTATCTTTCAAAAGTAATATTGTTAGCTTGTAACAAAAATACTTTGCTAGCTAGCTAAAACCTAGCAACATTCATTCCAACACATTAGCTAGTTGGAGCTTCTTTCTCATTCCTTTCATTACCAGCTTGTGTAGGCAGTACAAGTTCAAACTGATATTAAAATATTTATTGTCTATTTCTTGAAAATGGACTTTCTAATCTTAGTTAACCTACCTTCTCACAGACTAAACTAGAGCTGTGTCTGAAATCAAACCATATTTACTGTTTAGTGTTCTATTTAATGTATTATTATTATTATTATTATTATTATTATTAGTAGTAGTAGTAGTAGTAGTAGTAGTAGTAGTAGTAGTATTATTCAGCCATTTTGTAGTGCTCTGTAAATTATCAACAGTCTGATTCCCTATATAATACACATTACCCACAGTGCACTGTCAATACAGGTGTACAACTGATGTACACTACTTACAGGCTAATGTACCACAATGCATTGCAGTGCCCTCCTTCAACAAAGTAACTGAATGAATCCACTGGAGCAAATTTAGACAATGTACAAAGGCAATATATATTATCTTTAATTTCCCTGAAGGAACCACCTAAAGGGATCAATAAAGTTCTTTCTTTCTTTCTATCTATCTATCTATCTATCTATCTATCTATCTATCTATCTATCTATCTATCTATCTATCTATCTATCTCATTTTTATAATTATTTGTATTTTGCTCCATCCTACGTATTTTTAACATGGAGGTAACTATAGAAAGAAATGTATTTTTTGAATGATTTGTATTTATAATCATGGCAAACTGCATTACAACGCAAAATATACTTAAAATGTGATTGAGATAAATGTTGATGTTGCAATAAGCCTCAATTGTTGACATTCCTTTTATTAAATTAAACTACAATCATATTATAAAATAATATAATACTACATAATAGATTGTTTATATGACACAAGGTAAAGATTATTTAATTCTGGCGTAAGTAAGGGTCTGAATTCACTCTCGCCTCACTGTTGCTGCATCATGTTCTGTGTAGAACATTGTACCTAGTGATCAGTGAGTGAACAAGTGGACCAGTTCAGACACAGCTTAGGATTCATCTGTACAAGCTCTTCTGAACAGGTGCTGGTTTTAAATAAATAAATACATAAATAAATAAATAAAGCATCCACATACACAGAAAGTGCTTCTAAGGTGAAAGTAACACCCTCAGTGTTAATGTAACTCTAATAGTGTTGATTTAACACTGGCAGATTTACTGTGTATATTAGTTTGCCTTCACACAAAATTCTGTATGCTTAATATGACTGAATAAGATGTTCATGTGTTTCATTATGCCCTGCCCTGCGCCCAGTGAGGGGGTAGGGGACTGACCACGACCCTGATATGGATTAAGTGGTTGTGATAATGGATGGATGAATGGATGTGCTTCATTAATAAAATAAGTAGGTTTTATTCCAAACATTTTTAAATTACCTTACAACAGCCCCAAAATGTATAACTCAATTATATTAAATACATTACACATAACACATTTGTATACAATCTACTGGACTATTGATTCATTACAGTGTATAAAGATGGTTGCTGTTTGCTTCCAGAATGTGTTGACTCTGTGGAGAATCAACGGAATCAATTGAAATGAGGAATCAAAGACTTTGAATCCAACAGTACATCAAGATAAACATTTTCCTAAACTTTTTAGGAGAAATAACATGAAAGACAAATAAGGACACCAAAACAGAGATACTTCTGACACAGAAAAACATAATAGCTATTCACAACATCAAAACTGAGAAGGCTATTATTCCTACATGAGAAATGGTTCATACTATGATTTCCTTCTGTAGTCAACGTGAGTGTTATAATCTGAGCAATCTGAGAATTTATCAAGATATGTATTACAATTCAAAATGAGATACATGAGATTACAGAGGTACAAGCAGCAGACTTAAACTGAAATCTTCTTCATTGTTGTGTAGAGCAAACTAGTGTCATGGTGGGCAATGGATAAGGGAAGATGAGCACAGGTTTATAGAACAAGAATTTAATAACAAAGAGGCTAAACAGAACCAAACAAAACAGAAGGCTGGCTAGGCCTCACACAAGACAGGATAAGACAGATAAGCAATACAGGGGGCCAACTAGGCCTCAATCCAAATAGGTTAAATCAGTTAACCGATACAAGGAGCCAACTAATCCTCACTCAGGCAAAAAACACTGAACAGACAGAAGACAGATGGCTGTGTTACAGCATCCAGATCATGTCAATACCAAGCAAGTAACAATACTTTATGCTTGGCTTAAGAAGTCCTGCATAGTCTGAATGGGAGACATATGAGGAAAGAAGTTATATGAGCTCGGAGGAGAGCAAAGGAAGGGAAGTGTAATTCCAAGATGGAGTGAGAGGAGATGTTTCTGCTTTTTCTTTTGGGACATCTGGCAAGACCTTAAAGTATCACAAAAAAATCTCAAAAACACATAATATATGCTTGGTTAAATATATGAATGATGGATGTTGATCTAGAGTGTGTTAGTACCAGATGATTATCAGTAAAAAATGACTCCATTTTGCTCAAAAACCTGCAATTAACATTTCCTCCCATCTTGGATGAGTTAGTGGAGGCAATGCATCCTTGATATTAATTGGTCAGATATATTTTACACATGTTAATTTTTTTATCAGATTAATTATGTTTTTATTGTGGATGGACACTTTTTCAGACAGGCTGTATAGACAGTAGACTCAGACTCAGAGTTTAGTAGTGTATAATTGCTTAAGCACAATGGAAAGAATAATCCAAAATATCATCTTAACACCTTAGTAGTTTCCCTTGGACAACACAGATCAGATGGAAACACAAATAGACTTTAGCTTACATCTCCTGATGTTGAGAAGAAGACCTCAGTAGTCTAATGTCTCCTCTTATCTCAAATAAGTCTGAAAGTTTGTTCCAATATGGCAAAGCAGTCATGTCACTGTGAACTCAGCTCACTAAGAGTCTGGATCATATTTATCTGAACCATACGGAAGCAAACTGTATGTCTCCATTTGGTCTCATGTTATTTGTCCCAAGGAACTTTAGGAGAATCCCCATTAAGTCTCCTGAGCATTCACTGAGCATCATTTTAAATGTTATATTATAATGAGCAGCAAATACATATTCCTCTGAGAAAGAATAAGCTGCCCCTGTTGTTTCCCCTGACACAGACTTGAGTTTTACAGTTGAATCACCAAACAAAATGTCTCAAATTTTTACAACTGACTTGCTCTGAAATTGACTCCCAGGACTACAGAGTCACTAGTCAGTCTTGTCCATCAAATGTAAGCTGAAATGGTAGCCTCCAGTAACAGTAATCCATTTCTGCAGTGTTATAGAAACAGTCTGTACACATTAGGGGAATTGTAACAGATGTGGAGAGGGAGTGCTATAAAGTGAGATATTGACAATGCTGTTCTGCACCTGCAGTGCCAATATCTCACATTATAGCACAAACCTCAAGTGTATTATTGTGATTATACCAGAGTTCAGTTATAAATGTTTATGGGTATATTTTAAGAAAAAGAGGACAGAAAAAACAATGTGTTTGTTTATTAACATTCTGTGATGTAAAGTAGTTCCTCTATCAGACACTCTGCTACAAAATCAGACTGCATCAGTCATAATAGTCCAGGATCATCATTCCCCAATCACTGTTTATTATACAGACTGTAAACACAGATATACTGATGTTAAAGATGTTGTTTGCTGGTGTAAATTGAGAGTCGTTCTTTAAACACCTCGCACAGAGGTTCATTCATATATCTGTTAAGTACAGCTCTCCCTCTCTCTCTCTCTTTCTCACTCTCTCTCTCTATCTCTGTTTTTCTCTCTCTCTATCTCTCTATCTGTGTGTGTGTGTCTCTCTCTCTCTCTCTCTGTCTCTCTCTCTCTCTGTCTCTCTTTCTCTCTCTCTATCTCTGTTTTTCTCTCTATCTCTCTCTCTCTCTCTGTGTGTGTGTGTCTCTCTCTCTCTGTCTCTCTCTCTCTCTCTATCTCTGTTTCTCTCTCTCTCTCTATCTCTCTCTGTCTCTCTCTGTCTCTCTCTCTCTCTCTGTTTCTCTCTCTGTCTTTCTCTCTCTCTCTCTCTCTCCATTTCTTACTGATCTATACAAATGCTGTAGTAGGTGATTCATTTCATTTCTGTTGATGGTAATACAACTGATATAAATGTTGTTGCTCTTCAGACAAGCTGTAAGTACATTAAGTGTCCTGCTGCTTTGCTGAGCTGACTTTGTTTTTTGGCCTTTCCAGTGTATCCAAATCCTTATTTGTAAGCAATGGTGTCTTTAGTAGGTTACAGGTATGTGGTGGAGTAATACATAAAGAGATTTGGTCAGAATGTCATTATCGTTCAATATTGGCATTCCGTTAATGTACAATCAGATTGTGGGATCACAGCTAGCTGTAGTATATTACACAACAGGGAGTGGGTCTATGTGGTAATAAAACAAATGCTCAAATATTTGAGCAATAATATTTTCCTCTTGGAATGTCCGTGGTGTAACAGTAATTCACAAGTAAAAGTAATTTATTAATGAATAACAGTAGTCCACCAATGAGTGTCAGTAATTCTTTAATGTCATGTTATAGAAACTAGTTCAGGCAGGGTGGAGTTGTATTGCATGTGATGTGCTGTGTAATGCAGACACTGGAGAGTAAGAGGAGCTGAATTTTCTCTCATGTCTTTCTTCTTTAGTCCAATGTTAGAAGTGTAGGAATGTTTACTGAAGATAAAACAAGTGAGAATTGCAAAAACACATTCCATCATTCATTAAAGCAAGCACAGAAACAAAGCACTTCTGAGACTGCACAGGAAGGATCATTTTTCATGTTTAGTCCAGTCAAAACTCATAAATCATAAATCATAATGATTTGGTGGCAGGAAAGCTTGATAATAATCTGTATACATTGTGAACAGGAAGGGCTGGTTCAAAGAGAAATAACCTGTCTGACCTTAAAATGGGCTTTACACATTATTGCTCTTTAATTTACCATTTTAAATATAATAAGTTTAATACTTTAAAGCATCCGATGTAATTCTTTAAAACAAAAACCACTTAAAATGGAACTTTCCTCCATGCCCAAGCTGTATTAATGCTGACCAGTCAATACAGTCATGTGCAATTGGCATGAGAAAGTCATGGAGGCCTCTAAGTTCAGCTTGTGTTGACATGTACTGTGCCCACATGTTCTCATGTTACACCCACTGGTGCACTTTCTGAACTATTTTAAGTATTTCCTCAGGGTCACTGCTTAAAGAACAGTTTGTTCAGAAATTACACAATTATAACATCATTTTCCACTTGCCTCACTCATAAGGCAAAACATGTTTGGCAGCCAAATGTTGCTTTTTTAGTTTAGAACTGTAGCTGCAAGACACTTTCCAAACAAATAGTAAAACTCAATAGTCACCTAAATAGTTCAATCATTTCTGTAAAAAATACATCACCAAAGCTATCAACTCACTGAAACCATATTCAGCTTCACAAAATGTTTTAGGAAACAGTACTGTTTTTGACAGAGATGTTCTAAACTCAAGAAGCAACATTTGAACTTCTAACATGTCTTTGCCCAAGTAAGTATGTAAGTAAGTAAGTATGTAAGTAAGTAAGTATGTAAGTATGTAAGTAAGTATGAAAGTATGTAAGTATGTAAGTATGCAAGTAAGTATATAAGTAAGTAAGTATGTAAGTAAGTACATAAGTATGTAAGTAAATAAGTAAGTATGTAAGTAAGTAAGTATGTATGTAAGTATGTACATATGTAAGTATGTAAGTATGTAAGTAAGTAAGTACATAAGTATGTAAGTAAGTACATAAGTATGTAAGTAAGTAAGTATGTAAGTATGTAAGTAAGTAAGTATGTAAGCATGTAAATAAGTAAGTATGTAAGTATGTAAATAAGTATGTAAGTATGTAAGTACATAAGTATGTAAGTAAGTACATAAGTATTTAAGTAAGTATGTAAGTAAGTATGTAAGTATGTAAGTAAGTACATAAGTAAGTATGTAAGTAAGTACATAAGTATGTAAGTATGTAAGTACATAAGTAAGTATGTAAGTAAGTACATAAGTACATAAGTATGTAAGTATTAAGTAAGTAAGTATGTAAGTATGTAAGTAAGTATGTACATATGTAAGTATGTAAGTAAGTAAGTACATAAGTATGTAAGTAAGTACATAAGTATGTAAGTAAGTAAATATGCAAGTATGTAAGTAAGTATGTACATATGTAAGTAAGTAAGTACGTAAGTATGTAAGTAAGTATGTAAGTAAGTAAGTACGTAAGTATGTAAGTAAGTAAGTACGTGAGTATGTAAGTATGTAAGTAAGTAAGTATGTAAGTAAGTATATAAGTAAGTAAGTAAGTATGTAAGTAAGTACATAAGTAAGTAAGTAAGTAAGTATGTAAGTAAGTACATAAGTATGTAAGTAAGTAAGTATGTAAGTAAGTAAGTATGTAAGTAAGAAAGTATGTAAGTATGTAAGTAAGTACATAAGTATGTAAGTAAGTACATAAGTATGTAAGTACGTAAGTATGTAAGTAAGTAAGTATGAAAGTATGTAAGTAAGTATGTAAGTATGCAAGTAAGTATATAAGTAAGTATGTAAGTAAGTACATAAGTATGTAAGTAAATAAGTATGTAAGTATGTAAGTAAGTATGTAAGTATGTAAGTATGTAAGTAAGTAAGTATGTACATATGTAAGTATGTAAGTATGTAAGTAAGTAAGTACATAAGTATGTAAGTAAGTACATAAGTTTGTAAGTATGTAAGTATGTACATATGTAAGTAAGTATGTAAGTATGTAAATAAGTACATAAGTATGTAAGTAAGTACATAAGTAAGTATGTAAGTAAGTATGTAAGTATTAAGTAAGTAAGTATGTAAGTATGTAAGTATAAGTATATAAGTAAGTATGTAAGTAAGTACATAAGTAAGTATGTAAGTATGTAAGTATTAAGTAAGTAAGTATGTAAGTATGTACGTATGTATGTAAGTAAGTACATAAGTATGTAAGTAAGTAAGTACATAAGTATGTAAGTAAATATGTAAGTATGTAAGTATGTACATATGTAAGTATGTACGTAAGTATGTATGTAAGTAAGTAAGTAAGTACGTAAGTATGTATGTAAGTAAGTACAAAAGTATGTAAGTATGTAAGTAAGTATGAAAGTATGTATGTAAGTATGCAAGTAAGTATATAAGTAAGTAAGTATGTAAGTAAGTACATAAGTATGTAAGTAAATAAGTATGTAAGTAAGTAAGTATGTATGTAAGTATGTACATATGTAAGTATGTAAGTATGTAAGTAAGTAAGTACATAAGTATGTAAGTAAGTACATAAGTATGTAAGTAAGTATGTAAGTATGTAAGTAAGTAAGTATGTAAGCATGTAAATAAGTATGTAAGTATGTAAATAAGTAAGTATGTAAGTATGTAAGTACATAAGTAAGTATGTAAGTAAGTACATAAGTATTTAAGTAAGTATGTAAGTAAGTATGTAAGTATGTAAGTAAGTACATAAGTAAGTATGTAAGTAAGTACATAAGTATGTAAGTATGTAAGTATGTAAATACGTAAGTACATAAGTAAGTATGTAAGTAAGTACATAAGTACATAAGTATGTAAGTAAGTATGTAAGTATTAAGTAAGTATGTAAGTAAGTACATAAGTAAGTTAATAAAGTATGTAAGTATTAAGTAAGTAAGTATGTAAGTATGTAAGTAAGTATGTACATATGTAAGTAAGTATGTAAGTAAGTACATAAGTAAGTATGTAAGTAAGTACATAAGTATGTAAGTAAGTAAATATGCAAGTATGTAAGTATGTACATATGTAAGTAAGTAAGTACGTAAGTATGTAAGTAAGTATGTACATATGTAAGTAAGTAAGTACGTAAGTATGTAAGTAAGTATGTAAGTAAGTACGTAAGTATGTAAGTAAGTAAGTACGTGAGTATGTAAGTATGTAAGTAAGTAAGTAAGTAAGTATGTAAGTAAGTATATAAGTAAGTAAGTAAGTATGTAAGTAAGTACATAAGTAAGTATGTAAGTAAGTACATAAGTATGTAAGTAAGTAAGTATGTAAGTAAGTATGTAAGTAAGAAAGTATGTAAGTATGTAAGTAAGTACATAAGTATGTAAGTAAGTACATAAGTATGTAAGTACGTAAGTATGTAAGTAAGTATGTAAGTAAGTAAGTAAGTATGAAAGTATGTAAGTAAGTATGTAAGTATGCAAGTAAGTATATAAGTAAGTATGTAAGTAAGTACATAAGTATGTAAGTAAATAAGTATGTAAGTATGTAAGTAAGTATGTAAGTAAGTAAGTATGTAAGTATGTAAGTAAGTAAGTATGTACATATGTAAGTAAGTATGTAAGTATGTAAGTAAGTAAGTACATAAGTAAGTATGTAAGTAAGTACATAAGTTTGTAAGTAAGTAAGTATGTACATATGTAAGTATGTAAGTATGTAAATAAGTAAGTACATAAGTATGTAAGTAAGTACATAAGTAAGTAAGTATGTAAGTAAGTATGTAAGTATTAAGTAAGTAAGTATGTAAGTATGTAAGTATAAGTAAGTATGTAAGTAAGTACATAAGTAAGTAAGTATGTAAGTATGTAAGTATTAAGTAAGTAAGTATGTAAGTATTAAGTAAGTAAGTATGTAAGTAAGTATGTACATATGTAAGTATGTAAGTAAGTATGTAAGTAAGTACATAAGTAAGTATGTAAGTAAGTACATAAGTATGTAAGTAAGTAAATATGCAAGTATGTAAGTAAGTATGTACATATGTAAGTAAGTAAGTACGTAAGTATGTAAGTAAGTATGTAAGTAAGTACGTAAGTATGTAAGTAAGTAAGTACATGAGTATGTAAGTATGTAAGTAAGTAAGTAAGTATGTAAGTAAGTATATAAGTAAGTAAGTATGTAAGTAAGTACATAAGTAAGTAAGTAAGTAAGTATGTAAGTAAGTACATAAGTATGTAAGTAAGTAAGTATGTAAGTAAGTATGTAAGTAAGAAAGTATGTAAGTATGTAAGTAAGTACATAAATATGTAAGTAAGTACATAAGTATGTAAGTACGTAAGTATGTAAGTAAGTATGTAAGTAAGTAAGTAAGTATGAAAGTATGTAAGTAAGTATGTAAGTATGCAAGTAAGTATATAAGTAAGTATGTAAGTAAGTACATAAGTATGTAAGTAAATAAGTATGTAAGTATGTAAGTATGTAAGTAAGTACATAAGTTTGTAAGTAAGTAAGTATGTACATATGTAAGTATGTATGTAAATAAGTAAGTACATAAGTATGTAAGTAAGTACATAAGTAAGTAAGTATGTAAGTAAGTATGTAAGTATTAAGTAAGTAAGTATGTAAGTATGTAAGTATAAGTAAGTATGTAAGTAAGTACATAAGTAAGTAAGTATGTAAGTATGTAAGTATTAAGTAAGTAAGTATGTAAGTATGTACGTATGTATGTAAGTATGTAAGTACATAAGTATGTAAGTAAGTAAGTACATAAGTATGTAAGTAAGTAAATATGTAAGTATGTAAGTATGTACATATGTAAGTATGTACGTAAGTATGTATGTAAGTATGTACATATGTAAGTATGTACGTAAGTATGTATGTAAGTAAGTAAGTAAGTACGTAAGTATGTATGTAAGTAAGTACAAAAGTATGTAAGTAAGTACATAAGTATGTAAGTATGTAAGTAAGTAAGTATGTAAATAAGAAAGTATGTAAGTATGTAAGTAAGTAAGTACATAAGTATGTAAGTACATAAGTATGTAAGTAAGTATGTAAGTAAGTATGTAAATATGTAAGTATGTAAGTAAGTATGTAAGTAAGTAAGTATGTAAGTAAGTATGTAAGTATGTACGTATGTAAGTAAGTATGTACGTAAGTATGTAAGTAAATATGTAAGTACATAAGTATGTAAGTACGTAAGTGTGTAAATAAGTAAGTATGTATGTAAGCAAGTATGTAAGTACGTAAGTATATAAGTAAGTACATAATTATGTAAGTATGTATGTAAGTAAGTATGTATGTAAGTCCATAAGTACGTATGTAAGTATGTAAGTAAGTGTGTATGTAAGTATGTATGTAAGTATGTAAGTATGTAAGTAAGTATGTAAGTATGTAAGAAGTAAGTATGTAAGTATGCATGTATGTGTGTAAGTATGTAAGTAAGTAAGTATGTACATAAGTATGTAAGTATGTAAGTAAGTACATAAGTAAGTAAGTAAGTACGTAAGTACATGTGTGGGAAATGGTGTAAACATACAGTATTTAGATTTTTACTTTTTGTAGAGAAAGTTCCTGCTAAGATCCTAATACTTCCTATGTTACTGTCTATGTCTATAATACTGCCTATGTTTAAGATGTCTTTAAATAAATAATCCCACATCTCTATCTCCTGTGACTGTAATACCATGGAAAATTATTTCAATAAGTTTGACTGTACTTGTATAAAAGAATAAGGTAAAGAATATCACACTTGTAATAGAAAGCAACAGGGAAGTTGCAAGAATTAGGTTGGATCATGAGATCTTTCTTTTAAATTCATGTGTGTTACGTTAGTCTCGAGGTCACGCCTTGTGAAGAGATATCTGATCTGATAGAGGGTTTGCAGATCCCATTGTGTCAGAAAGCTCTTTTGTTTGAGACATTTAGACTATGGTGTGAATGTCTGGGCTTTATAGCTGGAGCATGAAGTTCAATGTCGAAACCTGATCTGTGCATTAGATGAGCATAAACTACAGATACTGTGGCAAATATGAGCACTTTGTACATTCAGCCTAAAAACAGGTCATCCTTGGATTCTTAAGAGGAAATCCACTAAATCCTGGGCATTTTATTCATGTATTACTCAAAGTATTTTCTACTTTAAAAGTAATTAAAGTAGGATTAAAGTATATTGATAAAGTAGTAACGAGAAAGGAGTAATTGAAGTATACATTACAAGTGTAGATTCATCCTATACTTAATTCAATTAATTTTGGTTAGAGGACAAAACATTTTAAGATTTATTAAATCATTCTAAATGATAATGAAAATAATTCAATTAAAATGTTGACCAAATGTATCATTACTGGGATTATCAGACGTAGAAACAGAAGTAAAGACTAAATATTAGGGATGTCCCGATCCAATCTCAAAGATCGGAATCGGGCCGATCATGGCATTTTTTAACTGATCGGTATCGGCTTTTCTGAACACAAACCTAAGCCCGATCTTTGTCGTAAA
>BRDA01007694.1:0-14390 GCA_036984385.1 Crenuchus spilurus | reverse complement strand
TATGGAGATGCAGATTAAATTTTTCAACAGGACTTGGCACCTGCACACAGTGCCAATGCTACTTGGTTTAAGGACCATGGTATCCCTGTTCTTAAAAGTCTAAAATCATTCTGTGTAAACAGATCATTTTTATATGTATAATCTGATTACAAACATTGACTGGGCAAAACTATTCTAATTTTTTCAGCTCAACTGAACATGCAGGAAAACTCAATGCTCAGGACCCCACAGGTCCAACACAGAGCAGATATCAATATTAATATTAATATTATTGATTAAATATATAATAAACCTTATTATATGTATTACACTCTTAAATTAGAAAGACTTTAAAATCATTGTTTCATTAATTTAAACTCCATATTGAGTGTAAAGTGCATTAAATGATTCTATTTGTAAGATTTTTTTTCTTGTTTCAAGAAATATTAAGACAATTTTGCTTGATTCAAGTATATTTTTCTTATTTTTTAACACATATGTTTTATAGTCTATTGAGTGCATTAAAGCCAGGTTATGGCCTGGTGGTAAGTCAGGTCTTGTAACCTGAAGGTTGCTGGTTCGATCCCAGGTCAGGTCATGACCGAAGTGCTACTGAGCAAGGCACCTAAGCATCCGTTGTAAATTGCTCTGGATAAGAGTATCTGCTAAATGACTCAAATGTAAAGGATTCTAGCGAAATAATAACCAAATGATGTTTTATAAAAATGCTTAAAACAAGATTAATATGCTAGTTTTAAGACATTTGATCAAGTAATTTTTGCTTAAATCTAGTTATAACGCCTTATATTGATCATTTTTTGCTGGTTTTTGAGAGTACAAGATAAGTTACAGTGCAAGATTTTTTTTCTTGTTTCAAGAAATCTTACCGAGATAAATTTTCTCGCTATACTGGCAGATAATTTTGTTTAATTCAACTATTTTTCTTATTTTTATCTTATTTTTAACAGACATTTTTTTGCAGTGTGGTCTTTAATTATCTTCAATTGTACATAATCTGACTGTGGATTGGCGGAGTCCAAACATTTGAGATAGTTTTAGAGGTTTTGTAACCTTTTACAGTCTAATGAGCATCAACAATTCTTTTTCTAAGATCAGAAATCTCCATTGTTCAAGCCATGATACACTTCCACAAACGTGTTGTGAAGTGCAGACTTTGATAGATCCCTGTTCTTTAAATAAAACAAGGTGCCCACTCACACCCGACTGTCATCCCATCGACTGAAAACACCTGACTAATTTCACCTTCTAATTCTAGAGATTCACATACTTTTGACACTCACAAATATGTTATATTGGATAATTTTCTTTAACAAATAAATTAGGTAAATGACCAAGTATAATATTTTTGTCACTTTTATTTAAATGTGTTCTCTTTACCTAGCTTTAGGACTTGTGTAAAAACCTGAAGAGGATTTAGGTTATATTTAAAAGAAATCTAAAACATTCTAAAGGGTTCAAAAACTTAAGCACTACTATAATTGGACACTGTAGAGGGAAGGTGTGAGGAGTTTGTAGTGGATAGTGACTACTGGTCACAAGTGTGAAATGCTGTAGTAGATGAAAAGGTGGCTGAAAATGGTCCAGTTTTGAGTAGTTAAGTTAAAACTGCGCAGTAGACAGACATACTTTATCAGAAGAGAAGCCTCTGTCAAACTGTATAAAGAATTGGATTAATTAATTTACTCATTTGCACTCATTTACTCATTACTCATTTTACTCATTGTCTTACTCTGCTTGTGCACAGTCATTAATACAGTTTCTCTCCTGTGTGAGTACGCTGGTGTCTTAGGAGACTACTCTGATTATTAAAACTCTTCCCACACTCTGAACAGTAATACGGTTTCTCTCCTGTATGAATACGCTGATGTACTTGGAGACTACCCTGTTGATTAAAACTCTTCCCACATTCTGAACAGTGATAGGGTTTCTCTCCTGTGTGAATACGCTTGTGTAGTCGGAGACTACTTGGATGATTAAAACTCTTCCCACATTCTGAACAGTGATATGGTTTCTCTCCTGTGTGAATACGCTGGTGTCTTAGGAGACTACTCTGAATATTAAAAGTCTTCCCACAATTTGAACAGTAATATGGTTTGTCTCCTGTGTGAATACGCTGGTGTACTTGGACACTACTCTGATGATTAAAACTTTTCCCACATTCTGAACAGTAATATGGTTTTTCTCCTTTGTGAATACGCTGGTGTAGTCGGAGACTACTCGAATAATTAAAACTCTTCCCACATTCTGAACAGTGATAGGGTTTCTCTCCTGTGTGAATACGCTGGTGTAGTCGGAGACTACTATGATGATTAAAACTCTTCCCACATTCTGAACAGTGATAGGGTTTCTCTCCTGTGTGAATACGCTGGTGTCGTAGGAGATCACCATGTTGATTAAAACTCTTCCCACATTCAGAACAGTGATAGGGTTTCTCTCCTGTGTGAATACGCTGGTGTCGTAGGAGATCACTATGTTGATTAAAACTCTTCCCACATTCAGAACAGTGATAGGGTTTCTCTCCTGTGTGAATACACTGGTGTTCTTGGAGACTACTCTGTCGATTAAAACTCTTCCCACACTCTGAACAGTGATATGGTTTCTCTCCTGTGTGAATACGCTGGTGTCTTAGGAGATGACTCTGTTGATTAAAACTCTTCCCACACTCTGAACAGTGATATGGTTTCTCTCCTGTGTGAATACGCTGGTGTCTAAGGAGATTACTCTGTTGATTAAAACTCTTCCCACAATCTGAACACTGATACAGTTTCTCTCCTGTGTGGATACACTGGTGTACTCGGAGATGACTCTGATTAGCAAAACTCTTCCCACATGCTGAACACTGTTTGCCTGGTTTTTCTGTGTTTCCCAGCATTTGTCTGTGAAATGTATCACAATGCAGAGTATCAGAAGATTGTGAAGTTATACTGGTTGCCACATTTTCTTCTTTTATCTCTACTGATTTCAGCATGGTATTCCTCTTGGAGGTACCTCCTGAGGTCTTTGTTGAAGCTGGCACAAGGATCAAGGGAAAGCTTTCAACAGGATGGTGTTAATTCCTGCAGGAGAAAATAAAAGAACTAAAATGTAACAGATTTATAAACAAAACAGAACATCAAATAACAAAGTTTACTTATGAAAGTCAATGGATCAATAAGCATCATTCTTGTTGTGTAACGAGAATAAATCATTTGATATATTATCTTATTTGCATAGAATGCAATCACTGTGATTGTGTTAGTTGCTCCATTTGTTTCTCTTTTTACTATTCTCGGGCTCCAAAATACTTGACTCCATAAAACTACATTTCATCTGCAAATTCCATTACATGGAACAGCTAGTGTTAATTCATGAAACTGATTGAAATTAATTTTGGCATGTTTAGTTGAATTCATCATATATTTGGGAAAAAATATGGAATCACAACTGGAGGAGGTTCTACCAGATTTTTTACAATTGCAAATCAATAAATCACATTTTTTGTTTATTTAGTACCTGAACCATCTGGTCTCATGAAACATACCTCAAAGAAAATAATTTCAATTAATGATATATATTTTAAAAAACAGTAAAGCAAAATACTGAAATCATTCAATGTTGAGAAAACAATTCCAGAAGCATCCTAAAAGTGAACACCACCACAACACCTATTTTCTAATGATGTAAAGAAATGTGTCCCATAATTTAATGTACACTTGTTAACTGACTGTTGAAATACTGACAACCATCACTCCTGGTCCTCTACTTGACATGCACCCAACTTCATAAAATGAGGCAAAAAGTTTGACAAAAGTTCTAGTATCATCTCAGCCAAAGCAGATTCATGATTCAATACTGAATATCGCTTTCATCTAATCACCCTCACTCTTTAGCCCACTATGACCTTGTTTTCTTGTGTTTAGGTGTTAGTGCTGTTTTTTAGTTTCCTAATGCATATATAATTTCAATCAACCAATTCCTTAAGATTCTGACACATTCATTAACTTGTGTTTCCATCCATTTCTTTTGTTGCACATTTTATATTTGTCCTGTACCATCACAATTACATTCCCATTTAAAACCTTAACTCTTCTAAAAATGAGCGCCATGCCACACTGAATAACAAACTACAGACATTAATCTAATTTAGAACATTTGTTATGCATCAGTGCATGTAACACTAAGTAGAACCACAGATTGTCCAGAAACTCTCCGATGCACTGAACCAGGTATGGGTGATCCCCTAGGACAGTGGTTCTCAACCTTTTGCAAGCTGCCCCCCCAACACTGGTTCAATGCAGTTTGGGCCCCTCTTCTAATACCATGAGAGTCTACTTGACTATTTTTGTAATTGGATCATTCTCACCAAAACCTGATTTAGCAGGCATCTAACATGAACATTTTCAAAATGCATTTAAAGATAAAATTCTAAACTTAATATGAATATTAATTTTGGAACACTTATTGGATTTTTTATGCCTATTTATTCGAGTTTTAAAGATGAAGTCCAAAAAAGTGTATCATTACCGCAACATGACATTACACTAAATATATGATGAAAAAAAAAAACATTTTTTTTTAGCAATTTTGAAAGGAGATTCACAACATTCATGGACAGAGCTATATAAAAATATGTAGAGTAACCATTTTTTGTATTTATTATGTTTCATATTTTCTAATTTTTCATTACCACAACATGCTGAATGATTTACAGCATGTTTTTTACGATATTTAACTGAAAACTGAAATGTTTTTTAATACACCAAGATTAGATAAAAAAGCTTTATGAATTATGTAAAATTCAATAAAAAAAAAAAAGACTATATTTTATAAGTACTTATTTATTATATAAGTACAGATAACTTGTTCGCTTACACATTTAACACACAATACTCCATTGTGAAAAAGAATGTTTATTGCCATGAACAGTTCAAATTATCAAATTTCTGTAATTTATTTTTAGTTTTCCCTCCATTGCCTTTCCTTTTTGTCATGTTTTTTGGACAGATCATAAGCTGTTTTTATTTTCCCATTTTGCTTACATTCCTGATACCTGGAAATGTAAAATTATAGGAATGATCAAATTGTGAAATGCATTACTAAGTATGTAACTTTTCAACTGGAACAATTGTGTCTGGGTGTGCAAATGAATGTGTGCGCAATTTTCCAAATGATAGTTACAGTTCTTTCCTATAAATTCCCATAACCTTTGTCTTTCTTTTCTTCTGTACTCCTAAAGTATTTCAGGATTGCTGTAAATCTTGTCCCTAAACTTTGACAGTCGGATTTTTAGCTTTAGCCTTTTTTCTCAATTGCTATGTGTCTGTCAAGTAATACACAATGCATATATTTTATATCAACAAAATAAATAATAATTTAAAAAACTAATTGTATTCAAGAGGTCTGACATCTTATTCTGTGCACAAAATTCATGTTCTGACAATCGGGAAGTAAACATCAATATGTTTCATAGTCAATTTCTCATTACCGAAACAGTGTATATCTCCACCACAGCAGGCTTTCCACTGTAGCAGTAAGTGAGAATGCTGAATGAAATGAGAACGTGGAGGATGAGTGACCTTAACCATTTTTGCTAACTATGGAGGCACCATAAGGCCTACATAAACTTTCACACACTGTTTATATTTAATATAGTAAATATTTACTATATTAAATATAGTACTTTAATATAGTACATCACAATAAAAAATAAAAACTTTTTTTTTTACTTCAAAACTCAATACATCTGTAATGAGAACCAAAAAGTCATGTAGACAGTTTAATGAGCAAGTTTTATCTAGAGAGATATAAGAGCAGCTGCTTTCCTGGTAGCCATTTTCAGCGTCACCGCCAATGTCTTCCCTTACTTCAAAAATGCATAGAAAATTTCAATTCCTTGTGGATTTAAACAAGGATTGAAAATGTTGCAGGGGATGACAAAATTGGTGTTGAACACATACTTTATTAATTTTATTGTTTTGACTGATAATAAATCTTCCATGTTTATTTACTATAAGTGTTTAAAGTATGATATGCATTTAAGTTTTAATTATTATTATTAGAGGGCTTGAAAAAAAGCCCTCTACTGTTATTCTGCTTATTCTTATTCTTCTTAAGCACTTTTTGTGCAATTAATACAGCCCGAACCGCTCAACGTACAGACTCCGTTCAAACACCGTTATGTAGGTAATGATGCGACCTGTGCCAAGTATTTTTTGAATCGATGACATTTATAGTTTTTAATAAATTTAAGTTTTACCCAAAAAAAAAATCCCCATAGAAATGAATGGGGCTGATTTTTAAACTGCTGTAACTCAGCCATCTTTAGAGCCACAGCCACAAAACCTTAAAGGCTTGGACCCGGGGCAAATGTCTCTGGAAATCCAAATTTATAGACAGGTGGGACATTTTGTTCTCTTTTTATCAGAATTTAAAATTCACTCCATTCAATCCTATGGGAGAAGTTAGAGTGAGTGACGTCATCACCACTGTAGCATTCGCTGAAAATTGGCATAATTCAGTTTTTCTCCAAACAAACTCTTGTAAAACCCGTATACTTTGACCTAGAAACACAATTTTACATTTACATGGTAGGGAATTTTTGACAAAAAATGATAACGATTCATATAGTAGTTTTTGAGTTGTGATGATTTGTTCAGGACAAGCGCAGCCAGACTGCCCCATTGAACTCAATGTTAAATGTCACAAAAACAGAAACGGCATTTTTTCGTTTTCATGCTTTTTTAAACTGCTGGAACTCGCAAAATACTTGGATACAATCTTTAGATATGGGTGCCTTGGGTGCCATAGCCACCCGCCTTGGGTGCCATAGCAAGCCTTTAGCAGCACCTTAGCAACCACCTGAAAGGCAGAGAGGACTGTCATGTGACTGTGAGCAATGCCATCATAGGCAGGAGGGTATTATCCATTATATTGGTTCAAACAGGGCAAGAGGTTTCAAGCCCTCTCTGTAGTTCCTTTAGGAAATGCATATCTAGTTTTATATTAAAATTTATACGCAACCTAAAGAAATTCTGAGACACACATTGTGGAAATGAGAATTCTACCCTAAAATGTGAATAAATAAATAAATAAATAAATAAATAAATAAATATATACTTAAAATGTCAATTTCAAAAGATGTGCAAAGAAAGACCTTTCTGATTTTATATTTATTATTTTGCTGACATATACTTTGTTTATCAAAATTCATCATGCCACCTAAGAAGTCAGATTTCTTGAGAATAACCCAATTGTACATACAACAAATGTTAGAAAAAAATACACAAAACAATAATATGTGAATATTCATTCATTATCACACCCGCTTAATTCTTATCAGGGTCGCGGTTAGTCCCCTACCCCTTCACTGGGTGCAGGGCAGGGCATTACACTATTCAACTAAGCCCAGGACAGGGCACCAGTCCATCGCTGGGTGAACACACATGCACACACATACATGGACTTTTTTAGAGTAGCCAATCCACCTGACCTCCATGTTTTTGGACTGTGGAAGAAAACCGGAGACCCCGGAGGAAACCCACGCAGACACGGGGAGAACATGGAAACTCCGTTCAGATGTGGACTCGAACCCAAGACCTCACCACTGAGAGGCGAACGTGCTAACCACTAAGCCACCGTGCCACCCCATATGTGAATATGTATTAAAAAAAACAATCATGAAAATGGCTAAAATTAATAATGCTAGCTACATGGATGTTTCTAATGCTTCTCATTTCTTCTGGTGATTGTGCTATGTCCCTAACACTACAGTGTGTCGTTGGTAATTTTGACACGGTCCCTAAAACTGCAGTGTGTAGTCAGAGCGAACACAAGGCTAAGCTCCTGTGTCACCTGTCATAAGTGAATTTTATTAAATGTTGTGGTTGTAGTTTGTTGTCTTCTATTTCACCACAAAACTGTAACTGTACTGGTAAATCTCTGTTAACTGCCTGGTGAGGAAAAGTGGAATTATGAATATCAAATGAGTGACTAATGAGTAACTTTAGTGCAGTTTGTGTTTCAGGCTGTGCATGTGTGACTCCACTGCCTTCATTCACATTGTGCCGAGTTTGAAACATTCCTTGCACAAAAATGTGTTTTTTTTCTCAGTTGTTTTTAACAAAGTTTATGGTTTAACAATGTGTGTGTCTGTGTGGTGATGTGTGGGTGTGGTTTTTATTTAAACGATGTGAATACATCGGTACATGGACCCCTGAATCTGTCTATTTGTAGCATAAACTGGCCGATGGCTCGTTTGAATAGCTGTCAATCGATTTGGTGTTGCTGATGTGCACTGCTGCTGCCCTCTCTCTCTGTCGCAATATTCGTCACAGTCATGTCACCAGAGTTGCCAGGTTGCCAGCTTTGCAGTTTTCACACCAAATTTGGGTTACTTTTAAAAATTACCGCAGCCGCCAAAAAGCAACAAAAAAGTTGGTCTGGATATTTTTGGATATACTTTTGGCTGGATATTTTTTTTTAGACCTGGAAACCCTGCATCACAGTCAAGTTCGTTTTTACAAAAAGAACAGAAAACTAAACAAAACAGTAGCTCTTTGCAAAAAATGCAAAGTCGCATTCAAGTACACCAGTATTATAACAAACCTCACCACTCATTTGGTGAGACGATATGGTGAAAGTGGCGTTGAGGATGCTAGCACCGCTAGCATAAAAGACACGGCAGGACAAAAACAGAAAAACAGGTAATCTTCCAGCCAAAACTCGTCCACAATCCTGTCAGAGCCAAAGTAATAACGGCTTCAATAACCCGGTTCATTGTCAAAGACTTAAGATCATACTGTGTGGTGGAGAACGAGGGCTTTGGGGACTTCTTTAAAACATTGGAGCGCCGGTACCACATCCCAAAGCAGCAGTATTTTACTGATTCTGAATTCACATGCCAAATACAACTGTACTCGTTCTCTAGTATTTCATTAATCTATTTGAATGCAAGCAAAAACACATTTCAGTATTAACTTATGTTGAATCAATGTAAAGTTATTATTATAATAATTATTATTATTATATTTTAAACAAGTAACTTGTATTATTTCCTACCCTATTATAATAAACCGAAATGTATCAAAATCCTACTGAATCGAACCCAATCGGTCCATTTTAAAATATACTGTTTCTGAATCGTATCGTACCACATAAATCAAGATACATATCGGATCATTTTTTGGACAGATGCACACCCCTACTAAATAGCTAACTGCATGACTAACAGTTAAAAAAATATCTAGGGCTGAAATAGGAAGTGTCTATAAATGCACACTACTGAGTCACATTAGATGTTGTGATGAAAACCAATATTTGATCTGATTTTCTTACTCTGATTTCAGTGTTATTTTAAATCCAGACAAGGTGTTGATTTTCTGAACCTCAAGATATTTTTATAGGGTTTTCTGATCTCAAATATGTCCGAGACATCACAGATGGACTTTGAGAAGACTTTTAGCAGCAACAATCCAGACATTCCTTTCATTGTCATCATCTTTCTGACATCTCAGGGACGTTAGAAAGATGTGCTACAAGAATAAATTCAGTATCTACAACTGTTGATGAATAAAATACCAACATAAGATAGATTTACAATTATTTTTAGAACAATGCAATTAAAATATAAAATGTATAATGAATGTGTATTAAATAATACAAAAAAAATTAGGTTACGTGGTTATTCTTAAATTTTGGTATTTCTGCAAGCTCATACACCTTTGTGATGGATTTAAACTGTACTCCACTGGTGGGGATGCATTGTTTTCATAGCTTTGTTGTATCCAAACTGCTCCTTGACACACACACACTTTGGTAGTACTACATTAGTGAGGACAAACCATTGACTTTTGTAATACGGAGTAAAAACAAATCTAACCGTAACCTTAGCAACTAAAGGTCAATGCTTCTGCTCTTTTAATTTCCCCCCAAAAGTTGGTAATGAAAACGGCACATTTATTGCGAGGACTAGAAAAATGTCCCCACTTTACAGATCTGACACTTTCCTAACGTTATGAGTTTCAAGCCCATGAGGTCATACAAGAACACATCTGTAATGTAACTGACTGTACCTCGTTGCAGGTCTGTATCGTTGTCAACACGCTAATGTCTCCTCTGCTCTGAGTAAATTAGCGGTAATTCAGTGCGTCGCTAAACTCCCTCCGGTGACAGGACGGGACTTCCTCTCGGACACTTAGCGGCTAGGCAGTTTAGTGGTGCAGACTCTGTGTCAGCCGGTGAACCAAACCGCTAACTGTTCAGTCGTGTGTGGTGTTGAGTTTGGTCACAAACAACAGCGCAGTCGTGACTGAGCCTAGCGGCTAACTTAGGCTAAGCTACCAGCAACGTTCTGCGAGAGTCGATCCTGCTGCTGTAAATACAAGTAATCCCAATACGTCACTGTCGCTTGATAACACGTCCATTTAAACCGTTGTTCTGTTCACCAGAGAAACGACTAGGGTCTAGCTGTAGTTTTAGGGCCGCGTTTTCGCGACACTGCCCCTAGCGAATAGGAATCATATATACAGTTTAGAGAGTCATGGATAACACTCGGAATGTGAGTATGGAACGTGAATATAGTTGTGTATATTTAATATTACAAACAGTCTGGGTTTTGCATTAAACAGGAAAAATAAACTAGAAAGTGTGTGATAGCTTAACGTTACTTAGTTACAAAGTTTCAAAACAAACTAACATTAGCTTACTTGTTTAAAACCATAACACGATTTTGCCAAGTCCCACTAGATATTATATTATTAGTATAAGGCTTAATACTTTTGATAATTAATTTAACTTAGAACATTAACTATAATTCTAACAATGATAAACGAATATATAATGTGTCTGTATAGTGCAATAAATCAGCATAGCATAGTTTTTCCATTTTAAGTAAGTTTAAGTAATCTTATCAAACTGTCCACACTGTCTTTTTACTCCCAAACGTGTTGTCGGTCTGTCTTTTATTTTTTAATCCTGGTTAGAATGTTCAATTTGACTAATTAGCCTCTTTCTTTTTTCAAGATACATATACTGATCCAGGAAGGCAGATCTCTGCTGGTGTTAAAACAGTGCACATGTTGCAGAGATTTTCACTGCCTGTTCTGTTGCTCTTCTTTGTTTTCCCCCAACAAAGTGAAGCAAAGTTCAGTTTCATTTAAACAGCTATTTCAACCAGGCAGTTCCTTGACTGCAAACATTCAGCTTTCAAATGCATGTCTTTTCATTAAGAGCAGCCTGAATGCTATGATCAATTTAACAAGTTTCCCTGTGATTTGTTTGTTGTTCATAATTTTACACTTTTAAGGTTTATACTACAGTTCTGTGTTCTTATGTTTTAGGGTGTACCTTTCACAGATGTGGGCTATATTGCAGACCACATTTTCATTATCACTGCATTCACTACCAATCAATGCTGTCGCATAAAATAGAATGTTGTTTGTGCAAGAAGCGCCCTTACATTATTACCACTACCCTAGCTCCAACAACGTCCACCATCACCAGCTAGGGTGACCAGATTGTCCCACAAATTGACACATTGTCCCTCATTGTTACTGATAGACTCCAATTTTCAAAATGCGTGTTTTATAATCTGGCATTTCTCAGATGGCTGTGTTGGGAAAGCAGTTGAGCGCTGTCATCAGGAGACCGGGCGGGCTGATTGACCATGTCAACCGCGGATGCAGATTAAGGGCGCCCACCAACACAAATGCAAATCAGGTCAGAACAGCGCCGGTGTTGTGCCGAATTCTGACTCCCTGCCAGAATCCGACTCCCCTTTGTGTGCACATGCATCACACAGCGGTGTGGGCAGAACGAATCGCACTCTATGTTTCTGTATTTAAATAACTACTATCATAATTTCTTTCACAGAAAACATCGCACAGAGCACTAGTTGTGTTATATTTAACAAACGGAAGTCCTAAATAAATTCATATTATTAGAACGTTGTTAAAACAAAAGACACAACCGAGATTCTGCTGCAGCTCCTAACATCATCTCATGTTATTGGTCTAAATTCAGTGATTCACATCTTTTCAGAAGAAATAATGACATTGTACACTATCTTAATGTTCTCTGACACAGAGCTGAGTTATAAACACATCAGGTGTGCTTACAGAGTTGTTACACACATTATATTATAGTGACAACCTGACCAGAGACACCTGCACAGAGTGTATCAGAGTACAGGGGTCTGAATACTTTTGCATGTCACACTTTTAAGATTTTTATTTGATTAACATTTTGAAAACCATGTATCATTTTCATTCCACTTCACAATTATGTGGTACTTTGTGCTGATCTATCATTTACAATCTTAATAAAATAAATTTAAGTTTGTAGTTTTAAGGTGACAAAATGTGAAAAAGTTCAAGGGGTGTGTAAACTTTTCAGCATGACTGTATATACACGCACACACACACACGTTTTTATTTGCAGTCTGTTATGTGCCAAGTTATTTTAGATTACCTCGATGCATTGGTGTCCCACATTGTCCCACATCTGGTGAATTGGAATCTGGTCACCCTATCACCATCCCAGCACCAACAACTGTTAATGTGCCTATCATGTCAAGTGGGCCGATGAAAAGGGTTTGTGCAACTTGTGTATGTATTCTGTTCTACACAGAAAACTCTCAATCTGTAAACTAGCCTAAATTTTCATAGATATGGTGCATCCACAGTAAACTTATGTACACATATTCAAAAGAACTGTAATAGTTTCATAATTTGTTGATTTTTGTATTTTACATATATTGTATATGTAACATTTCTCTTTTTATTGATTAATGAGCCATTGTCTTGATTAATGTAGTATTATAGTAGATTGAATGTAGTTAAATAGAAGTCTTATATTAAATAATAATGATAATTAAATTCTGCAATTTCAAATGGTTAGGACCAGCAGGTTAAGAGTGCTGTGAAGGTTATTCGGGAGCCTGTACCTCTCGAAGGTGCTTCTTAATGAACAAAAAAACATATTGCCTGAAATGTAAACCTGTTGCCTATAAAAACAATGTCTGAAATGTGAATATTACAAACATTACAAAACATCATGAAAACATTCACATGTTTTATTATGCTACATACAATTCATGGTATTTTGTCCACTTCATATCCACCCTAGCAAGCATCTCTGCCACAACATTAAAGCAATATTTAACTTTAGCATAACTTTCAAATGTAAGCAATCTTATCTTTACATATGCTATATGTCAAGGTTGCTAGACAGTGTAGATACAAACAGAACAAAATAACAACAATAGCATGTGGCATACAAAAGCCACATATGTTTTTTTTTTGTATACATTTTGTGTTTTTTATTTTGTATACATTTGGTCTGGTTAGGATTATTTTCACACTGCATTTTTGTAAGCGCACCAAGGGCTTTTATTATGACACGCCCACATACTGTCGTCATCACTTACATGGTGTGTGTCTTCCTACACTCAACAGTAATTGGTTTGTAGATTATCACCAAGACCTCTACGAGCAATTGGACATGCGGGAAGGTGAGAAGAACATCTACTGGCTGGCGAAAGCATGAACAAAGGCAGCATGTGACATCAAGCAGTTTGTGTGTGTGAAGGATAAAAACGGACGACAACTACAGGACAAGCAGGAAATTCTGAGCCTGTGGCAGAAACATTTCAATGAGATCTCGAACGTTGAATTCCTAAATCCTCCGATATCGGAAGGTCTGCCCTGTTCTGTCCCTGTCCTCCCAATCACAACCGAGGAGGTGTCCATGGCCATTGGAAGTATGAAGAACCGTAAGGCCCCGGGCCCAGAAGACCTGCTAGCGGACATTTGGAAACTTGAGGAGCTGCGAGCCAGGGTGGCGGGTTGGATGACTGGGTTCCTCAATGCCATGTTCTCCTCCGGTCAACCACCCTCGGACTGGTCCATGAGCATCACCATACCAATCTTGGCGGCATGGTGGCTTAGTGGTTAGCATATTCACCTCTCAGTGCTGAGGTCTTGGGTTCAAGTCAACATCTGAGCTGAGTTTCCACCTCTCAGTGCTGAGGTCTTGGGTTCAAGTCAACATCTGAGCGGAGTTTCCATGTTCTCCCCATGTCTGCATGGGTTTCCTCCCACAGTCCAAAAACATGGAGATCAGGTGAATATATATATATATATATATATGTCATGTCATACGCCGTTATTGCTTCGCGATGGTAGGCTGCACAGACGAGTCACTTCTCTCCAATGCCATCTGTCTCTGATTGCTTGTAGCAGGCTAGCACCTGATAATCCAGTCCATGTCTTGATGTTATCCATCCAGGTTATTCTTGGTCTTCCACGTCTTCGACTCCCTCCACAAGTCCAGTTATAACACTTCCTTCAATGCTCTCATGTGCATGCCTCATCACATGACCAAAGTAACGTAACTTGCGGGATTTAACGTGCATC
>BRDA01007692.1:19714-63883 GCA_036984385.1 Crenuchus spilurus | reverse complement strand
CCATCCATGTCAGTATGGATGCCTACATATACAAAACTTACCATATCTTGCTTGAATGTCAAATCAATAAAGACATAAATACAATCATAAGCCTTTAATAAATACAGAATTAATACTTTTGGAAGACATGGCACTTTAGTTTTCAGTTGATGACTGACATGCAACGGAAATTCATACCATCATTTAGATGTGAGGGCAGGGAAAAGTCTGGATGCATGTCTTCCAAGAAGGAGCCATAGATCAAGTTTTGACCATTGAAAACAGGCATAATTAAATCACAAGACCTCATGTGAAAGGTGACATTATCCCAGAACCCCAGGTAAATTTAATCCAGTCCAGGTAACTTATTCCCCAAAATATAGCCTTTTGTTTTTAGAAAATATATTAGTGTTACATTACATTACATTCTGACACTGGCTATTAAACATTTAAAACAAATGTAAAACCACTTTTTTCTGAGTACAGCAGATATACAAATCTATACACATCAATCAGTGTACTTGAATAATGTAGGACCTGCAGGGATCATTTTAATTTAGAATACTTCTGTTTGATTTATATTTTAAGTTATATTAAATCTGTGCATAATGCAAAGACATTAACTTAGACACTTTGCCATAAAAAATTCAGCAGGGTGAGCCCACACCCAGACTTAGCCCCACTATCCATAAATCTCTAGTGACGCTCCTGCTCTATGGACACCACTTTAACAGGCTCAAATGGGTTCTAACCTTCCAACAGAAAGAATGTCAGAAATGACAGATAAAACTCCACCGTCCTGTCTCACGCATTTGCAGATATGCTGGTCGACTTTGAATTAAACAGAAAAAAATCACAACAATCTATAAATATGACTGCATGACTATTTATAAATGAAAAGACCTTTGATAAAGCCTTAGTGACTGAAGCACATTGTGTAAAACCATTTATCTTGATAATGTTGTGGGGGAAAAAAAGACTTGTCCAGACATTGTATAAAAAAGGCAAAGATTCTTCACATCATACAAGGTTGGCCCATGGAAACAAAACAAAACAAAAAAGTTCTTATACTTAAGTTATGATCCCTCCTCATTATCTCCTTTCTAAGGTGAGGATCCCATTACCCCATTACCTCATGTCACGTTATCGATCATGGGTCAGTCACAAGCAACCTCAAACTCTGAGTCTTATTGTTTCTGAAACATTAATGAATTTTTTCATATACTTTAATTCCTCAGCTAGGCTTGGCCTTCTATGACAAACACTTTTGTTTTGTATGTTTACTGTTACCTACATCAGCCCTTTCAGATCTATTTACTCATATACCATTACATAAGATACTGATAATAGTCACTGTCCTTAAGCCATCATATTTGGCCGTACTGTTTAAGAAAATAAGACTATGCTCTTGATTAACTTATATCAGTTCACATATATTTCTGTATATATTTTTTTCATTGATTAGGAAAGTACAGAGGAGCTAATAGCCATAATTGTGGCTAAACAGGTTATACCTAATTATTCTATGTATTAAAAATAACGACAACAAATCTGAGTCAGTCTATGTGCATCAGCTTGCAGGTTTTTTTTACATAATGATCTAATATATGTAATAATAACATCATAGATACAATTTATGTTCAAGATGGAACTCGGCAGTGTTTCTCAGGTGTTTGAGATGCAAATTCTTAACACTTCAAGACAGAGCCTGAGGTAGGGTCCACATAGAGTCATACAGCATAGTATGATTTGAGTCAATAATTTTCTCAACATAATTAATCATTTCCGCATTATTATTAATAATCTGAAAATACTTGAAACAACAGCAACAATTTTTTTGTTTGTACAAACAACATATATCACATAATAATAATAATAATAATAATAATAATAATAATAATAATAATAATAATAATAATGTATTTTGTTTTATTGAAAACAGTTATGAGCTACTTGATTATTTGCTGATTTGAAACTTTTTTTCTTTTCAGATGTTCTCCTCAGTGCTCCCAGCCATTACATGGATTGGTTAAATTCCATCATTAACACACTTTATTTAATATAGACAAGGCAGGGTAAATTTATAGGCATTTATATAGCTTATATTTAATTCTCAAAGGCAATTTGATGTACATTACATCAATAAAAGGTAACAAAAGGGGGAATTAAATAAAATATAGATTTAAAAACATACATTAATGCAAATACAGAGAGAGACATAGTAACTGAAGGTTGCCTTACCATGTTTATTTCTGGTTTTAGGTCATTGGTGAACTGGGGCAAATAATGCATTCAGAAAGGATTAAACCAACGCATTCACACACAAACAAGCAACTTATTATTTTAATGTAATTTGAATTTACTAGGACATTCATATCTTTTTAAATAAATAAACACTTAGTGCCCAAAGAACACTGCAAACTCAGGTTTAATTAATTACTTAATTGATTACAACAACAAAAATCCAATGAGTTAAATAAAACTTAATCAGAGCATAAGTTAAGCATAAATAACAAATAAGGATAAATATTCTCTGTTTTCTAAATATTTTTTCATGTTTGGAACAACCCTTGTATCTCCAAAATGGTGATTTTACATAATAAGGGAGAATATATTTTGGAAAGTAATAAACTTGTAAACATATCATAGACTTTGAGAATTCATTTTAAACAGGTTTAAGGTGAATATTGTGAAACTGAATGTCCTGAAACTGTTGTTATCTAGTGTTTCCATCAGGTGGCTCAAGATGCTGATGATAAAGCACTTTAACAATGCAACTGCAAACAATGTTTGAACCTTTCATCTAAATAGAAAGACAAACCTAACAATGTGCCTGGCTTTGTATCATGGTGTCTGAAGATGAGTGCCTAATCTTTTTGACAGAAAAATATGTCCATTCTTGAAACTGTTCTCATCTACGTCACCTCCATCTGGCCTTATAAAAAAGCCCACGCAAAAGAAGAGCTGCTTTACCAACCTGCATCATGTCACTAAACTACTTCTGAGGCCTTTATTAATTGTAATAGCATGCAGCATCATATCTCAGTTCAGTCACAGATTTACAAAAACTGAATAAGCTGACTTCACAGAGGACCTGGGTGAGTTTAATATTTTTCTTTATTTTAAAACATAATTTCAGCTGTTTTTCTGACGTGTTTTTCTCCAGTTGGAATTCTGCTGGTATAACAATATGCTTTTTTCCTTGAAATGGACATATATGAAATTTATAATTATCAAATTCATAAATTTAAATAAGCTTATATTAATTGTTTAAAAAAGTTAACTAAAATTTAGATTCGCAGCTAAAATATACAGAAGTAAATACTTTTATAATACATTTTTATTTCTAAGAGATGTTAATTTTACAACCCATTTAAGCATGCATTTTATTATTGATTCTATACAGAATCATTTCCTCTGATCAAGAACACTTAAAGCACCATGCATTTTAAGATACACATATAATACACATATAAATACATGCAGTGTACACATTATAATCTACAGCTCAAAAAGACTTGTGGCACATTTCCACTTGTATTTCATGGTTTAATCCATTTTTTAAGTATTAGCAGTGTTACAGCTGGGAAACTAAGGTAGAGCCTGTCGCAAGTTTGTTACTACTTTTTGCAAGAGAAGTCAAAAAAAGAAACTTCTACCAGTGACATATTTTTATGTTTCTTGTTTCATTTTTTGTACTTTTCTAGACTCAAAATAATTCTACAAGTTCCTAAATTTCCATTCATTTATATATTTCTAATATATATTATATTTTCTTCTATCATTGTCCATCATTTTCTAGAACCATGATTTCACTTTAGGCTGAGTATTGGCTCTTGTTTTATATATATATGTATTACACATATATGTATGTGTATTTTTCAAACCATATATGGATTTTTAAAGACTTTATACTTGTTTCATTTATAAAAATAAAATCCAGCATACTACAACAAACAGCCTTGAATATATATACAAATCACACAATCAGAACAGAATTAAAAGAAAAGAATACAATTGAATATTATAGAATAAACTCTAATGATCATTAATCTCTGTAGGTGTTTTCCTATAAACTAAGAAGATGAATGGGAAAGTAGTAACTGCCATTTTAATGCTAGTGGGTAAGTTCTTTTTAAATATGTTTTCCTTCAATATTTTACTTCAATAATTACTTGAAGAGATTTGTGTTTAATTATTGTTATTCTTAAAACAGCGATATTGGATTCTGTCAGTGCACAGACAGGAAGTATTACAAACATTCCAAGCACCAACTTGTCAACAGTCTTTGATACTAACTCCACCAGAACACCTTTTACAACACTAGGTCCATCACGCACAGGCATCACTAATGGATCATTAACAGGCACCACTGGACAGTCAGTTACAAATTTCTCAACAAACATAACTACAAATTATACTACTGTGTCAATGACAAATGCCACAGTACAGTCAACAGACACCACTAATATATCATCAACGGCTTCTACTGCACAGTCAACTACAGGCATCTCTACAGGCATAACTACAAGTGTTATTCCTGTACCAGTAACAAGTATTGCAGTGCAATCAACTACAGGTCCAACTTCTGAATCAATGGCAACTCCCTCAGGACAGTCAACTGGCACCACTGTTATATCATCAACAACTCCTTCTGCACAGTCAACTACAGGTGTCTCTTCAGGCATAACTACAACTGTTACTACTATACCAGTAACAAGTATTTCAGTGGAATCAACTACAGGTCCAACTTCTAAATCAATGGCAACTCCCTTAGGACAGTCAACTGGCACCACTGTTAAATCATCAACATCTCTTACTGCACCATCAACTACAGGTGTCTCAAATGGCATAACTACAACTGTTACTGCTATACCAATAAGAAGTACTGCAGTGGTATTGACTACAGGCACAACTTCTGAATCAGTGGCAACTCCCTCAGGACAGTCAACTGGCAGCCCTAATGGATCATCACCAGGTCCTAGTTCAAAGTCGACTACAGGTGTCTCAAATGGCATAACTACAAGTGTTACTTCTGTACCAGTAACAAGTATGGCAGTGCAATCAAATACAAGTACAACTTCAAAATCAATAGCAACTGCCTCTGGACAGCCAACAGGCACCCCTAATGGATCATCACCAGGTCTTACTGCAAAGTTGACTACAGGTGTCTCAAATGGCATAACTACAAGTGTTACTTCTTTACCAGTAACAAGTATGGCAGTGCAATCAAGTACAGGTACAACTTCAAAATCAATAGCAACTGCCTCCAGACAGCCAACAGGCACCCCTAATGGATCATCACCAGGTCCTACTGCAAAGTTGACTACAGGTGTCTCAAATGGCATAACTACAAGTGTTACTTCTGTACCAGTAACAAGTATGGCAGTGCAATCAAATACAGGTACAACTTCAAAATCAATAGCAACTGCCTCAGGACAGCCAACGGGCACCCCTAATGGATCATCACCAGGTCCTACTGCAAAGTTGACTACAGGTGTCTCAAATGGCATAACTACAAGTGTTACTTCTGTACCAGTAACAAGTATGGCAGTGCAATCAAATACAGGTACAACTTCAAAATCAATAGCAACTGCCTCAGGACAGCCAACGGGCACCCCTAATGGATCATCACCAGGTCCTACTGCAAAGTTGACTACAGGTGTCTCAAATGGCATAACTACAAGTGTTACTTCTGTACCAGTAACAAGTATGGCAGTGCAATCAAATACAGGTACAACTTCAAAATCAATAACAACTGCCTCCAGACAGCCAAAAGGCACCCCTAATGGATCATCACCAGGTCCTACTTCAAAGTTGACTACAGGTGTCTCAAATGGCATAACTACAAGTGTTATTTCTGTACCAGTAACAAGTATTGCAGTGCAGTCAAGCACAGGTACAACTTCAAAATCAATAGCAACTGCCTCAGGATGGTCAACAGTCACCCCTAATGGATCATCCCCAGGTCCTACTGCAAAGTCGACTACAGGTGTCTCAAATGGCATAACTACAAGTGTTACTTCTTTACCAGTAACAAGTATTGCAGTGCAGTCAAGTACAGGTACAACTTCAAAATCAATAGCAACTGCCTCAGGACAGTCAACAGTCACCCCTAATGGATCATCACCAGGTGCCACTACAAAGTCGACTACAGGTGTCATAAAAGGCATAACTACAAGTGTTACTTCTTTACCAGTAACAAGTATTGCAGTGAAATCAACTAGAGGTCAAGCTTCTCAATCAGTGACAGGTATCAGACTGGAATTTTTACATAATTTTATAGGTTTGAAATGGCTGTGAAACTGCAGCTTAATTTCCTTAAATTTATTATTAAACTTTTTTTGTTTCACCTCTCTGCAGGTGCCTTCACGACAGCAATGTCTGTAATTCAAATGAGTTTTACCACCAGTGAAACATTTTTTCCTGGCCTATTAAACTCAAGTTCAAGTGCTTTCCTTGATCGAGCAGCACGTGTCACATCACAGGTCTGTTCCACGTATTTTCCAAAATATTACTGTGTGAACAAAGTCTTTTAACAATGAAGTAGCATTAAACAGCATACATTCAGAGAAGAATCTGATGTTTTGTATTACTGTGATCTCATTTTATATTTTGGTTTCATTTACAGTTTGAACCAGTGTTCAGGGCCCAATTCAAGTCCTTCATCAGTCTAACAGTAGTCAGTTTTGTGTGGGTATTAAGCTTTATCATTTTTATTTTGCATTTTGAAATCACTTTATATATTTGTGAAGTGTTGTGTTTACTGTCAAATGGTCTTTTTGTATCTGTTGTATTTATTTATTTGGTTTTAATTATTTAATTATTATTATTATTATTTTCCACAGGGCAGGGTCAATCATCACAAATATGAATTTAAATTTTAGTAATTCAGGAAGTCTGCCCAATGATACTACAATCATTAATGCTGTGCTAAATGCAAATACAAGTTTCAACATTACAGGAGCTAGTGGTAAGTATTATCCATAACGTTTTCCAATCCAAAGGCATATGCACAATTATACGTAGCATTGCAACTTTTGGCTAGCAAAAGGTTTATTTAAATTGAACTGTGGTGTGTTCAGTACTCTGTTATGTTACACAAGTGTTACAACTATGGCAGCTGAGAAGGCTGTTGTTACTGTTTTTTTTTCAAAGGACTTTTGGAGCTTGATGTAATGGACATGTTTAATACATTGAAGCTCAGTGTTATAGTTCCTGCCTTTGCCATCCAGAACAGCAGAGGCACATTTGTAGAGGATATTTTAAGAACATATTGTGTGCACTGCTTTTTTAATATGGATTTTATATACATAGCACTGATGATTGGGTCTCTGACATACCCATCAATCCAATGAAAATCTCAAAGCCCATTGCACACAATTTTGTTTTATTTTGACTAAATATTGTTCAACACAGAAACTCTAGCAAAATATTGCACAGTGTTTGGAAACTGAAAGTGCCCAAGTTCATATTACTTCTGACTTATGGATCGTATTTTGACCCTGCAGCGTCCCTGGCCACACCCCCTGCTTTGTCTGTGTCTGTCACATCTCTGCCATATGCTTGTGTCATGTCCATGTCCTCAGTCATGGCATATCATGCCTGAGTGTCTGCACCTGTCTTGAGTCAATTTCACTGCCTTACTCATATCTCCTCATGATTATGTGCCTCATGTTTATGTGTTACACTTCAATGTCTGTCATTCTGTGAATCCATCCACAGTCTTGTCTGTTGTCACAGCCATAGTTTTTTTTTTTCTTTTTTTTATCGTGTTTAATAAATCACCTTTCATTGGATCCCCACTGTCTTCCTCTCCTCGTGGCATTAGCCTGTTTACACATATTTATCAAACAATTGTGGTGGTGCTAGGACATTTTATATGAGAGTGATCTCTCAGCTGATTGCACATAGAAACTTTTTTGCATGTGCACACAAGGTCATCACTGATTGTAGGTTTCAACTTGTGTTCACTGCTGGGGGGTGTATTGTGCCTATTCTACTGATAATGTAAGTTTCAGCATGCCTGTCTTCATGAATATACATTTTAGAAACACTGCTTAAGTGCAAAAATGAAGGAGTAGACTAAGCAAATTAACATTAACAAAATTGTGTTTTGATGCTTTGACAATGGCTGCCATAGTAAAAGTATGAAAGACTTTTTTAGTACAAGTTTTAGTACTAACAACATTAATATTTCTTCCATTTTTATTCATTCAGCACTTTGTTCATTCTTGGTCTGTCTTCCTCTGCCTAACTATTACAAACTTACTTAGAGTTAACTGGATGTTAGTGCTACAGCAATTAAAATTAGCAGCAGTTGATGGCATTTTACATGCTTTTTAGTACATATGGCTCTAATCAGTCATAATTTAGATAAAAGCGTGAAAATTGTATGTAGATTTCAATAATACACTTTCATAACAGTATATTGGTTTCCTAAGCTGAATAGTAATTGTGTAATTTTATATCATCAGTAATTCCAGCAACTACAGCTCAGGTTCCTGTAAATACAGCTCAAGTTCAATCAACCACAGGTAATCAAACAACAATTCCAACAGCCACCACAACTCCAACAACAACTCCAACAACGACTACAACTCCAATAACGACTACAACTTCAACAACAACTACAACTACAACAACAACAACTACTACTACAACTACAACAACAGCTACTACTACTACTACAACACCTGCACCAACACATCCACCCCCGGCTATTTCCCTAGCTGTTGTAATCATGCAAGTTTATGTTCCTGCACTGGCTAACCCTCAAAGTCAAGAGTTCCAGACATTAGCTGCTACAGTGGCTGCATCAGTGAGTTTCAGACATTTGTTAATCATATTCATGCTATAGGAACAGAACACCCTGAATCAGATTCATAAACTCACATTGCATCACGGCATTGAGTGTCCTGGCTAAAAGCCAGAAATCCCTATATGGATGAGGAAACAGTAACTGGTGATGAATCTAGCCCAATGTTTTAATCTGAAATCCTGAGATCTTGAGAAATCAGGATCAAATATTCAGAACTACAATTATGCTGAAAAGAATGTAAAGAAGTAATGTAATGATAATTCTAATTTCTCTGCAGTTTGACCAAGTCTACAAAGCACAATATGGACCTCTCTTCATCAGGACCATTGTGCTAGACTTTAAGTAAGAACTTATAAGCTGATTTTTTCAAACATATACAGTATAATATGTTTCATATTCCACATTTTAATAGCTAGTCATGATTACATAAAAGGCTTACTTTAAATATTACCTTAATATTTAGTATTTATTTAGTGTCTTTTACCACACCATGTGTGCATGTTTATAAAAGCTGAAAATCATATGAATGTGAAATATGTGGGTTTTTTTCCACAGACCTGGGACCACACGTACACAAAACGTACAAGCAGATGTCAGCTTGATTTTCAACCAGACTTCCACAACACCCATTCCAACCGTTTCTTCTGTTGTGAGCACTCTGCAAACAGCTATATCAAATCCAAGCTCGGGTTTCACCTTACCAGTCATTGCCAGCTCCATCACTATTACCAGTGAGTTGAGTCGGGAAACCAAAGTGACCAGATAAGTTTCTTTCCTCCAAAGGAGAACTTGCATGAACGAAGAAGAACTTGCATGTTACATTTTATGCCTGTCCTTACAAAGTTTAAATCCTTAACTTAAATATACATTTAATGTTACTGTTCATGCTGTATACTTCTATAACCCATATGTTAATTAAGTCAGACTATAAGCCATGAGTTTTCACAGTAGTGTTTTTGATTTTTCCCAGGCGCTCCACAGTCAATCACAGTCATAATCCAAACAAATGGCACTTTTGCAATAGCTCTCACAAACTCCTCTTCAGCATTATATGTAACCAGGGCATCAATGATCAAAACAGGAGTAAGTTTGAAATCAGCTCTCCATGATTTCAGAATTATTTTTTTAATGTGCACATCTATACACTTTATCTGTTTAATAACCACTTATTTATTTTGCAGCTTGAGCCTTTTTTCTTTTCTGCTTACCCTACTGCATTCAGCAGCTTGACACCGACAAATTTCAGGTAATTATTATGTGTCCTGATTTATGTGCAATAAAGATATTTAGAATTGGTTTAGTGTACATCACAACCCAGTCATGTCAATCGGCCTAACTTGATAACACAGAGTCTCAGTCTTATCTTTGCTCACTTAATATTTGTCCTTACAGTGATGGAGGTGTCACCTCTACTGGCATAATGACCATCCTGAACTCTATGGCCCTGTCTTTTGGAGCCTCTGCTACATTGCCCAACAGCAGCCAGATTGCACAAACTATAACTGCAGCAGCTTTAAATAACACCCTCCCCTTCCAGATCTTCACCTCAAGAATTACAGTAAATGGAACTGGTAAGTCACATGTCATGGGCAGCCATGGCCTAGTGATAAGGATCTGGTCTTGTGACCAGAGGGTGCTGGTTTGATCCCCAGACAGGACATGACTGAAGTGCCCTTGAGCAAGGCACCTAACCCCCTAACTGCTCCCCGGGCGCCGATGGATAAAGGCTGTCCACTGCTTCGTGCACAAATTCTCACAGCCTAGTGCATTCACTAGTAGTGTGTGTGTGTGTTTCACTGCACGAATGGGTTAAATGCGGAGGTCAAATTCCATTGTGTGAAAAATTACATTGGCTAAATTGGTTGATCTTAATCTTAATATGTCAAGTCAGGACTGTGCTTCTTCATATAAAACATGCAGTAAATGTTTGACATGTTTAGCTGTTCTGGTGCAGATTCTGCCTGCTTCGCCACTTATTTTTCAAGCATGGTTATAGGAGACACTGGGTTTCAGTCACTAACTTGTGCTCATAGCCTTTGTACAAACTGGGAGGCACCAGTAACATCTAGCTTGAAAATAATGTTCTGACTGCAAAATAATTGGCCTCAAATCAAAGATCACATCCGGCCTTTCAATTTTGATGAGTTTATATACTGCTATCACAGATAAAAAATAGGTTATTTTTTAATAATCAATTATTTTCCATTAGCTGCAGGTCAACTGAAACTGATTACTATTTCTCATATATGCTCATTTATAAAAGGTGATAAAAGCATATAACTTCTTTTTGAGTATTTTTCTGCCTTCATATGATTGACAATTTATCTATTTATAATTTGTTCTAATTATTAATTTTTATTTCTATTTCAATACAGTAATATCATCAAGTGAAGTCAGCAGCAAGATCAGTGTCTTCACAGCAACCTTCTTGGTGGCCATGTCACTTCTATTCACATGGTCCAGTTGAGGATAACCATGTCTGCTTTTCAAAAGAACAGACTTCAGCATATGTTAGGTTCAAATGCAGCAGTTGTCAATGTTACACTTTGTGATAAGGGCCCATATTTTAAAGGAAGAGTTCATATTTACACAATTCAGCTCTGCTGATTTGTCTACAGTTTTATTTATTAAGATGTATTTATGATAGAAACGACTGGACTATTCAGGTGGTATATACCTGTGGTATATTTGTGTAGTGCAGTGGCATCATGGAGACTGTTTCTTGAGAAGATTGTGATCTTATCTTAAGATCATTAAGATAAGAACTTGTTTAAGTTCATCTTTAAGCTGTCGCTCTGATGATGATCCACATTTGTGTTAACTGAGGTAGACACTTGAAGATGCTCTTGCTCATTCCTCAGGCCTTTGCGTGTGAGGATACATGTCTGAACAAGTGTGATTATCTGTTTAGATTACTTTTCTTCATGTTTAATAAATTTTTTTTATCATGTTCCATTTTATATTCCTGTAATCATAAAAACAGTTTTTTAAATAAAATTTACAATATTTGTGGTGTTTTGTGGGGGATTGCACATCATATAAATTAAAAAACAATTTTTCGAACATTTCAAGATTTTTTATTTTGCAGGGAATTATCTAACAATTAAGACTGGAATCTCCACCTCAAAAAGTACATTCCAAACAACTCATGATTATTATTATTATTTTTGTGTGATCTATATTTTATCATACTGTTCTGGAATTTTAATATAAAACGAATTAAGTTTGAATCATTGATGTCTTGAATTCTAACTGGCATGACTAGCATGTGTCTGTCATGGCTAACAGGATGGTGATGTTTGCAACGACAGTATTTTTTAAAACAGTATTTTATCATTTATCACAGTATTATGTAATTTAATTGATATTGCTGCATTGCAAATTGTTCCATTCTTCCTAATAGTGAGCTACAGAGATTGAATGGCATCTGTAACATCAGCACAAGGTAGCTTAAGTTTTACACAAAAACAAACAAAACTCATTAACTGTTATGTAATAAATATTACTAAATAAAGTATTATACACATAAATATAACAAGGGTATTATTGTAAAACAATGTATATATTCAGAATACTATAATTGAGTAAAAAGCAAAATTATTTATTGAAATGTAATATATTAATAACATGTTCTAACTGATACATGTTGCAACTCTCTCCATGGTTATGGTAAATTGCAACAGCTGAATTCTTTCATTCAAATAAATATTATGAATAATATGTCAAATGTAACCATCTTTAAATTGTATGCATAATTAGCAAACAGAAAAGTGTTGCAACCACCCCCAGGCTCTTGTAAATAATCATTCCAGAGTGTATTACCTTCTGTAATATCAGTCCAGTTCAGATCAACAAAAATCTGATACTAGACAGCGGCATCATTAATTTTGGTGACTGAAAGACAATACTAACCACTAAAATGTTCAAATTTTCAACTTATATAGTTTCTGTAGCATTTGTCATAATGGCCTAAGAAAAATGAAGTGTCTTGAAGTACCCAATGCCTTACTGGGCTGTGCTTGGTAAGCAAAATGAGCTTTTTTAACCCAATAAGATGACAAAAAATGCCCATTAAAATAGCTAACTCGTGAGTAAACAAATTTTATTCTTTCTTTCTTGCTCTTGCCTTCATTCTCTCAGGATACCTCTCTATTATACATCCCATCCAGTCTGTTTTTGTATCTTTCTTTTATTTCTTTCAGAATATATGAGCATGTGCTGCATGTGATTAAACTGGCGTTTCTAACAAATGTCAGTGTAGATTTGTGATATATATATGTTTTGTATTTTCTAAAATTATTGTTTCTTCTTGCCTTTGGTATAACTACTGAAATCTAATAAACTAAAAAAGTATTTTAAAGAAATATTTTCTTATTTGAACTTACGTTGTTAAAGAAATCAACAAAATGTGTAACTCAGCCAGGAGTGTACAAACATTTCCGTATGACTGTATAGACTGTGTTTTCAGGTTTAATCATAAAACCATAGTGCATATATATCAACCAGAATATAAATTGTCAAAATAATAGTTTCGACAGCAGTTGTTTTATGAAACCTTTGTTCTCAGTTTACCCAAATATTCAAAGATAATCCTTGAATCACAATCAGCAAAAGATGAGAGTGGTATTATCTTGATGTAATGTGAAGCATGAATCAGTCTTATGAACTTTTGAAGAATATTTCTCATTGTAACTTGTTGGTCTACTCTAATGTCTGACATCCTCATTCCTTCATTGCTTGGTTCCCATGCATATCTCAGCTGAATGAGAATCTGCAGCTTGTGAGAAAGTTACTTTATTATTGCAAAGAAGCACATTTTGTAGGTAGAAATTACAATTATAATAAAAAACCTTCTTTGTTAAAGACAGTTTTTATGTACACTTTAAACAAACAATGAGATGGCACTTTATGGTAAAATCAGAACATAAAATACAACTGCAAAATCTGCAATAACATGCTAATTTTGTTAACTTTTTAAATACCACACTCATCTGTGTGGTGGTGCAACAGCGCTAATGGTTTTTCAGTGTCTGATTCAGTTAACTCCTTGTGGTATTGCTCAGAAACATAATGCTTTCTAGAAGGGAATTCAAATTCAACAAAGAGAGGATGAAAAGGATGTTGTACAGAATCAGAAGGAGATGCTGGGGTTATTGTGTATGTGGTGGAGTAATACTTAATACTTCAGTTAGAGTGCCATTATCATCAATTTCAGCGCTTCTAGAATATTTCTCAACTAATCAGTTTGCGGGATCCAAACTAACTGTGATATAATCTAGATATAAAACCCTAGAAAAGATTTCTGTATGTGTTTTACATGTGTGTTAACTAAGATAAGTCTGACATCTGAAAAGGATCCTGGTGCTTACCAATGGACCTTATCAGGTAGCCTACAACAACGTTTTTGATGCATTTACTCAAAAAGCTGGTTAGAGCAATTGCTCTACAGTCATTTGGAAGGAAGGCTCTGGGCTTTGTTAGTATAGGAGTAATTGTGGACAGTGTCCATAACTGTGGCACAACATGGTCATCAAGCAGTTTAGTAAATACAAATGAAAGTTGAGGGGCACAACTCTTAATGATTTTTCTCCTCATGCCATCTGGGCCTGGGGACTTTTTAATTTTAATCTTTACTAAACTGCTAGATCCCTCTTATTAAGTATAATGGGAGTATAGCTACTATCAACAGTGTCCATATTATCACAACCAAATCATTCTGCCTGTGAACAAATCTACTATAAAAATGATTTAATACTGCCAAAGAAGACAGTACCTGAGATTAACTAATTTTTCTTACCCTCTCTAACTTCATGTTGCTGAGACAATTCCAGGCAATCTTAACACTGTCATTAACCAATTAATATCCCACAATTTTTTACCTTTTATAATACTTCTAAGTTCTTTAATTATTATTTTCCCACTATTTAATGCAACTTTACTTTCATTGAGAAATTGCTTAATTTCCTTAGAAACCTATACCTTGTTATTAGTATCAGTTGTGTATCATTAGGTATCTTGTTTCAGATCATACAGCAGTCAAAATATTTGCCAGTTAGTGTCCACAAAAAGGTCAGTTTTTCTTCAATGCTGTCATTCCAGACTTTAAATTCTGTCGTGTCTGGCTTCACTTGTTTCAGCTTTTTATATTTTGAATGTAGTACATTATGTTCTGATTTGCCTAAGGGAGGATGGCACACTGCCATGCATGCCTCAGGTGTATTTCCATTACACTGATCAAGAATTAGCATTCTGTGCATTGCACAGTCCTTATGACAGTCAAACATTATAAACAGTACATATGATTTAGTTGATATTCTAACATTAGTGAATTTTCTGAGCATCTAAAACTTACTGCCTACCCTGCTTTAAAACAGTACAGTATAAAAAACAAACCTCAGTGTCTGCAAGTTATAGAAATGTTTTGTATTGTATTGTATTTTTACTGATATTTTTAATTCAGCAAGCAAACAGAAGCCGTGTACATGTGATACATTTTTTTATCTCATCACTGCAGTAATATTGATGTGATGGTGATATGTTAGTATGTGTTGTGCAGTGGATCAGACACAGCAGAGCTGCTGTAGATTTTAAAAACCTCAGTGTCACTACAGGGAATAGTCCACCAGCACACCTACTTAAAAAATCTGGGCAAAAGCAACTGCTGAGAAGTGTCCTGTGACCCGTGATGTGCATAAATTGTGCAAGAACAGAACAATAGAGCTACTGTCTCTGATTTAAGGTAGACAAGGAAGGTGTGTCTAACAGTGTTGACTTCTCTGATCCACTCATAGCAGATACTAACACACCACCATGTCAGTGTCACTGCAATGCAGAGAATGATCCTCCACCCAGATAATATCTGTTCTAAGGGGGTCCTGATCATTGAAGAACAGGTGAAAGGAAGCTAACAAATTATGCAGAGAAACAGATGGACTACAGTCAGTAATTGAACTACAAAGTGTAACTGTATTGTCAGTGGAGCTGATAAAATGGACAATGAGTGCAGATGGTAAATTCAAATTTCAGGATACAGTTCTGGTTAAGCACAAGATCAATAGTTAAACAGGACTTGGGCAAAGAGGTTATACCCTCTAAATGATCTGGCTTCAGTGCAGACTTATTTTGGACAAACATCCTGCTAAATTCAATGAAAATTCTGCGTCTATAGTTTTTAGGCTACAATAGGCTCTTCAAGTGCTTCACTAATGTAAAGATTACCAACTGTTATACAGAAATGATGTGTAAATTAGACAACATTTTGTTTCTAGTATCTGTTTGTCCTTTATAATGTATTGTTATGCAGTTAAAGCAAAAATGTCAGTGTCTCCCTGAATGGCCTTAATAAAATTAGTTACACTGGTCTTGAACAAACATGATATACATTTATGTAAAGTAAGTAAATTAGATCAAGTACAATTTATAATTTAGATCAATTTACAAACAGACAATATTTTAACATGACTGAAATCTACCTGTTTGCACAACCTTTTGCTAATATCTGTTCAGGTCCCAACTGATTAACAAATTGTTTGCCTCCTTCATACATTCACCACCCCCACCCCCTAACAACGATCCTGTTCTCACTCCCTCTCTTTCTATGAGCTTCTAGCCTGAGCATAATGGAATGCTTCTGCTTATCTGCTCAACCAGCATCGCCACTAGGGAGTCACCAGCATTGTAAATATCTGTCCTGTTGGCCGATCATCTCGCCCTCCTGCCTGTTGGAATGAAGATCTACTTCTCAAATGCCTGCATGACTTGAGTTGCCACTGTGGTGCCAGTGGCATTCAGCACTGATATCCAAATAGACCTAAAGATACATCCTCATGTGCCTCTTGATGAACAGGAAAGCCACATCTGGGGGTTAAGTTCTTAGGCATTCACCATTGATCTGACCATTTTGATGATTTGTTTGGAGCATCGGCTGCCCACAAAGTGCAAGTTCTTCATCAGTTATGAGTTACATTTGTTACTCTGGTCCAGTGAGAGTGTTCAACCTCACATCACTATGATTTACATTAATCTGATTACAACTCAGTGATGACTACTGAGCATCTCTGTTCTATTATTTTATTCATTGTGTTACATTCCCTTTCATCCAGTGTTGAGGAGTGTTAAGCCTTGGTTCATCTCAAGGTTTCTTCCTCTCACTCTGACTTGCTCATGACCTGGATTTGTTTTTATGCTTTTTATTTCTCTACTTTTCTGTAAAGCTGCTTTGAGACAATGGGGAAATAAAGATATGTACTTCTAGTGTAGTTTCAATAGTACACAGTAAATGTACATGGTATCTGGGATTGGTTCACTGATCTACAAAAACATCTGCTTCAGCTAAATGGTTTGTCAAATTTGTTCAATTATGATTAAATGCAGTTAAATTGTGGATGATTACCAGTATATTAGACAAAATGGTGACACAACACTATACCAATCCTTGTTCAAGACTCCTAACACTACATTCACTTAAAAATGTAACTTGATAGCCTGTAATTGTAAGTCGCCCTGGATAAGAGCACCTGCCAAATGAATAAAAGTAATGAACAATTTTAATTTATCTATGTTTATGTGAATGGCATGTAAATGATACAAAATATGTCTTGAGAATAGTATCTGAAGTTTCTAAATAATTTTTCCCACAGTTGCTGTAACAAGACCATAGTGGCATCTGTCAAGGAATTTTGTCACATCTGATGTTAAATTGTCATGAAATCTTCTCCCCAGTGATGTTCTGGAATCCCAAGAAGCTGCCGATGATGTTAAGCTGACAGGTTTCAGCTCTTATCTATCCCAGAGAAAGGTCACTTTGTATAGTGTTGCTGTGTTGTAAAAAAAAAAGAAAAGAAAACACATCATATTCTCCACTTAGGATCTGAATCATTAAAAGCTACTGTGTTATGAAAAAAGGTTCCATTCACAAAAAAAAACGTAAAATGTCACACTTCAAATTAATTAAAGTGATCTAAAGTGATATATTTCTAGCATTTTTTTTTGTTTTAAAGTTAATAAGTATGGCTTATAGCTTATGGATGGGCTGACTAATCAAGCACAATAATAGCATGGTATGCAAAACATTTTGTGGCAGTTTTGGCACTGTGTGAGGGTGTTACGTCCTGCTAGAAAAGGAAATCAGCATATCCATAAAGCTTGTCAGTAGATGGAAGCATGAAGTGCTCTAAAATATCCTGGTAGACAGCTGTGCTGACTTTGTACTTGATAAAACACACCAGCAGATGACATGACACTTCAAACCATCGCATACTACAGAAAGTTCACACTGGACTTCAGACACCTTTGACTCTCTGTTCTTACTTCAGACTCAAGGACCTTGATTTTCAAATGAAATGCAAAATTTACTTTAATCTGAAAAGAGGACTTTACACTTTACTAAAGTGACGGCGCACAGCCATACCACCTGAAAATGCGTGCAAAAACAAATAGCAGCTGAGAACCCTGAGAATGTGTGTACAAAACAAAGGCTGGACCACACCTGCAGATTCTAAAACAGCAAAAACCTGTAAGAGTGATGTTACATGTTCATTTATCCATTTCATTAGTCTTTTGTATTTATTTCTCATTGTGTTCTGTATGTAAAACTATAGCTATTCTATATAAAATGTATTTTTGTTCATATTTTGGAGTGTCTGGAATAGATTAATTGGATTTACATGATTTCTTATAGGAAATATTGCTTCAGTTATCATTCGTTTCAGTTATCATCAGGTACTTTAGAAAGGATTAATGAGGAGAACCGAGGTTCCACTGTATATGAAATGTAGTTAGCACAATGTGAATGTTTACCCTTGTAAAATTGGTGAGAAGCTGTTGTTTTGTCTAATTCCTCTGCAATTTTAGATATTCACACTACTCAAACTAATGGTAATAATATTGCAGTATAATTCCAAGACAATTTAGGATATTTGATCCATTTTATTTATTACAAAATTAAACAGTATATAGACACAATGCATTTGAGTAATAATGTAAACTAACGTAATGCTGATCATTTCTGAGCTGTTATCTGTTAACCTACCTGACATCAATTTCCATCTCCTTACACTGCACAGTTCCACAGTTTAAATACAGAGCAAGTAAGCTAACAGTGTCTAATCCAGCATAACACACGATTACACCATCACCATGTCAGTGTCACTGTATAGCTGCTCTTTGTAGGTCCTGATCACTGTACAACAGTGCATCTACGTGAAGTGGCTAGTTATGTACGTAAACTTAAACTTAAAAAAGAAAGTAAAACAAAAATAATTTAATTGGAAACACTGCAATATTACAGATGGACACTAGATGGCAGCACTTGAAACTAAACAACCTTCTAGTAGCGATTTAATTCAGTATGACGTATGAATGAATGAGTAAACACAACGTGTTTTTGTACATTGCGCAAGGGTGCGCAGAGTAAAAAATACAGAAATACACGAATTAAAAAATAACCTGCATTTTAAAATAATTTCAAATAGTTTACTTTGTATAGTATAATGTAAATATTACATTATGTATTAACCAATTAGAATATTTTTTAACCAACTTGACTCGACTCTGTAATGCACTGCGCAGATTAGCGCAGGGTTGATGTGGATGATGCTGCGTTGTTGCCCTGCACTGCTATTGCTGGCTGTCTTCCACTAAAACCGGGACAAAAGCTGCAAACAGAAAACAGTTTAACAAAATTATTTACGGGTAAGACTTCGATTAAATATCAGTGTTTATGTGGCTAGTTGCAAAAATAATATTTATACAGATTAGATTAAATATGGCCGGCTGGTTTCATGCTAAAGTCACAGTGGCTAACAGTTAGCCTAGCCGCCCAGCACAGCTGTCTTTAACATTAATAAATATTACTGTTAATAGCTACGTCACATATTATGCAATATTCACTGATACCTCACATTTAACAGTTTTAAGGTGTTGTCAAGTTATAAGATTTTTTTACTGTTTATTACAGGTGTTTTAGCTTAGCTGAGTTAGCATAAGCGCTCTTGTGAAACTTCTCAGTTTTTGTGTTTAATAAAAGCTGAATAAATAAAGGACAACTATGGGCGAGGAATTTACACCTTTAAACCAGTTATTAGGCTAGTAAGGTAAGCTAGCCGTAGTGGCTAATATTGCTCTAATATTCAGGCAAATATGTAAAAACACTGGTTGTCTCTGTACTGTTATATATAATATATAAAATGTATGTAACTGTACTGTTATATTGCATTAATAATGTAATATATTGTATATTACTGTACATGGACAATATATAATAAGTAAACAATATAGGTTACATATGCTAGTGTACGCAGACTATGAGTGGGACAGGTAATATAGACAATGTGCCTGAAATTGCTAAACACACATGCAGTCACAACAGATTAAGTTCAAAACAGATAATGTACATGTTAGTGCGAAAGACAATAGTAGTCCCAAAACATTTGGAAATTAATTATGTTGTACATTGGTAAGATGAGTTTAACTTTATATATTCACTTATGTAAATATGACAGAATATTTTTGTACAATACATACAACTACATCAATTTATAGACCAAAATGTATCTAAACTTTGGACACAAAGTAGCACCTTTGACAGATATAACTGCTGAACTCACTCATGGCATTTTTTCTACACTAGTTTCAGTTCTTATAAATGTGTGACACTAGTAGGTTTGCTTTGCTTTCACTCTACTGTCCAGTTCATCCCAAATCAGCTGGATGGATTTTAAGTCTGGAGACTGAGCAGCCACTATATGTTTTCAAGCTGACCATCTTGTTCTTTTTTCCTGAGGTTGTTCTGGCAGAGCTTGGACTTATGTTTTGGGTCATTACCTTGCTGTAGGATGAACCCCTGACTAACTAGCTCAGGGTCTCTCAGTCTGTTGGAATTAGTAGCACCAGTTTTCAAGGGTTGATCTACCTCCATTACTGCAAAACAGCTTTCATCTCTTAACCCATTTCTTGTTCCCTGACAAAAGCCATTGTGTATAATTCTGTAATGTAAATTAATTTTCAATTTTGTGTAAACTTACTGTTTTAAACCTCTGGCAGTTCAGCACTTACCTTTGTATCATTTCAAGCTATTCATTGGACTTGAATGACTCGAATTGCAATAAATGACTAGAAAAATTGGGGTGTTCTAAAAATATTGTCCAGTAGTGTATATATAAAGTACATATTTTATTTCACCAATATTAAATATTCCATGTACAACAGTCATCTACATTTAGTTGTAAATATTCTTCAGAGTGTTAGATAAGTATTACATTTTTTATATTGTTTTACTTATGTTTATAGTATTTACTAAGAGTCACTTTTAATATATATTTTTTTATTACTGAGTACTTCACTGTTCCTTTGCTGCTGAAACACTTTGTCAGCGGAAACCAGGACAAGCAGATGATGTGGGTGGTCAGTGGTTTATGTGGTTGATGGGCTGAAGGTAAAAACTATTCCTGTGTCTGGAAGTCTTAGTATACAGGGTTCTGTGTCACCTGCCGGAGTGGAGGAGTTGAAAATGTTTGAGTCTGGGATGTGAGGAATCAGTAATGATTTTCTCTGCCTGTTGTCTAGTCCCTAAATAGTACAAGTCAAACTGTATTTGTAATCATATTAAAAATAAAAAACCCAAAGCCTTTTAGAATATTAGCCAGTGAGGTGTCAGCTTTGAACTCAACTATTTATTATATATCTATCTTGGTAATGTAATGTTTATTATATTATTTATTATTTATAATATTCATTCTATTTTCAGTTGCAGCACTTTACACTCGAGTGTTATTTCACTTCTTTCTGTTCACTGGTGTGTGGTATGTGTATGTACTGATGTTGTACTGCACTAGTGTAAGTTTTTAAGTACTCTGTGTGTTGTGTGCTGAGAGCCACTGTGAGACCAAAACAAATTTCAGCTGCAAGTGTAATTCGCCACTAAACCTTAATTCTGACTCTGATTCTCATCTAATGACAATAGGTAGTACTGTGTACTAGCTAAACTCTCAGATCTTTGTACATATGCTTTCTGTTGACATTGTGATAACTACAGTCCAGCCCACAACAAATTAAACACCAATAGAGATACATGTCTGTGATGACTGTGATTGCCCTTAGGTTACATGAAACAGCTGCCTCCTCCCTCTTTGCCAAACACTTACATACTAAGAGATGAATTCTTTTAGATATTGTGGTTTATAAATCAGCAACACATCATAACAATACATGGCAATATGTCTATGGCAAGGAGGAATTCATGTACACCCAGGGTAAGTGATTAGATTCGCTAGTTTTATTCTTATTCAGGTCAGTGACATTTTTAACAACTTAACATGAATAATATTAAACATTCATATGAATAATGTGGATTTATGTATGTTCAGTATATATATATATATATATATATATATATATATATATGTATATATATGTTTATATATGTTCAGTATATATATGTTATATATAATTTTATGTATGTTCAGCATGTTCGAAAAGGCTGAGTAATTGTCTATTAGTGTCTTAAACTTACCTTGAATAATTACGTCCAGTCTTAGCAGAAAAGTGGATAGTACATCACCACATCCCCCAAATGAAAGCTTCACTTGTATGGCAGGCAAGCAGTCCATTAAGAATTTGCATTCTTCACAGAATTTGAAAAGCATGTAGATGCCTGAAGAAAGTATTTTCGCTGAAGAGGTTCAGATATTTTAGCAAAGGAGTAGCTTTCCTCAAAACAAAATTCCCTTAGTGGTGTAGAAGATCTGAGCCCATCTTGAAAGTTGTCATATATTTTTTTCCTCAGGTGATGGAGTGTTTTATATTAAATTACAAGCAACAGGTTTTGTTAATGTGAGCAGAGATCTGTATGAGTATGTGTGTTTTAATTATACCCATCTTAGTCATGCAGAGATGCCATGTGATGTTCAGTGGACTCTGCCTTAGGGATGGAGAGTCTGCTGCTGTTCTGGCTGTAGTGTAGTGATGTTGGGAAAAGGGTTAGCTATCCTATTTTTCTCTACACACCCTCATACACACAGCTCTACTGTTTTTATCCTTCATATGACATATCCTGAAGCTCTCTCTCTCTCCCTGTGTGTGTCTGTCTGTCTCAGAGTTCTGTTTCATCGCATCTTTTATGCAGTTCTATAAGTGAATGTAACTATAAATATGAGGGGAAATACTCAACATTCAGTTTCAGATTTCTTTAAAGTTGTTCTTGCACAAAGTTACCCCAAAGTGTAACCAATCTCAAACACTTGCAGTCACAGCCATGAGCTCGCAAGTCATTTGATTCTGTTTTACCAAAATGTCCAAAAATTGTTATAACATTATGTAACCTATGTTACATTATTATGATGTGTGGTTTATGTAAATATATATGAAAGGTACCAACGTGAGTTTGTAGATTAGACTAGATCCAACTTTTTTGCCAATGTGATTACACACAATGGAATTTGACTTCCGCATTTAACCCATCTGTGCAGTAAAACACACACTAGTGAACACACTAGGCCGAGTGAACATGTGCCCGAAGCCGTAGGCAGCATTATCCACGATGCCTGGTGAGCAGTTGGGGGTTAGGTACCTTGCTCAAGGGGATTTCCGTCATGACCTGCCCGGGGATTGAACTGTCCAGACCCCTAACCAGCTGGCTGCCACCTTGTTTGAATTTCTGGGAAAATAAAGTGAATGAAACAGTTGTATAGTTGATAGTTATTAGATTAGATTAGATTCAACTTTATTGTCATTGTGCAGAGTACAAGTACAGGGCCAATGAAATGCAGTTAGCATCTAACCAGAAGTGCAATATATCACATATTTACATAAAGTGCAGAAGTAACAGTGACCAGTGCATAGAATAGCGGTGAGTGTAATCATATATAGAATATATAAATATGTTATATACATGTGTACAAGTGATGTGAATGTGTAATGAGAATATGAATGTACAGTATAATACTGGTAGCAGCAATGCAAATGTTGATTATATAAATACTTATGGTACATAAGGTGCAGAGAAGAGTTGTGCAAAGGTTTTTTTTTTTTTTAAGTGTCAGTGTAACGTTCATCAGGATAACCGCTTCAGGAAAGAAGCTATGTTTAATGTCTGATTTTAGAAATGCAAATTGTCAAATCAGTTTGTGTAACAAAAGTATTTATGACAATTTGATAAGCTGGGTGGCAGAATACAGTGTCAAACTAGCAAAAATAAACTATTGCTACATTGCAACATTATAACTAGTTACATCCCTGGCATTTTACTGCTAATAACATTGGTTCCATAAGTACAGACTGTATGTGCATCTAATACTTTGTTGAAACACCTTTTGATTTTATAACTATTATAACAATGTTTTGTGTAGGAATCTTAACAGCATTTTATGATTTTTTAATGGGCCATTAACTGATGCCTACTGATAATACTGAGGATGATGATGATCCACATCTAGCAGATAAATCTGACACTGTAGATTACAAGAATGGTGGTGTCTGTATTTTATCACCTGCCACTGTTTGTTCACTATTTATCTTTAGTTATGTATTTTAGGCAGCCGAAATACACACGTCCAGTTTATATTCATCTATTATTATTATTTATTATTATTATTAATTTTACACTTATCTACTCTTTGGAAGTAGCTCGTGTTTGGACATCTTGATTTTCTTGATCCTCAATGTGGAAATTGCAGTTATATTTGTTTGACAGAGCCAGAAGCTAAAAAAAATGTTTCATGACATTAGCTACTAGCTACTATTCATGCTTTAACAGAAATGTGGCTTGTTAAGTTCCTCTTTAGAATACATCTTCATATAGATAGATGGATAGATAGATACTTTATTGATCCCAATGGATCATATGCTCACATTTAGACCCACCTCTTGTAAATAAAATAAATGTACCTTTATATGAATGTAATAGTTTATAAATTAAGCACCATTGTTCTTTTTCCTCATCCTGCTCTTTCACCCTCTTATTCTTACTCTCTCAGTTGTCAAGTGGAGTACTTAGCAGGATGAGTGCAGATGGAGCAGGAAAGCCGGCGAAGGTGGGCTCTCTTGTAGAGGTGATTGGTAAAGGTCAACGGGGGACTGTGGCATATGTGGGTGCTACACTGTTTGCCTCAGGGAAATGGGTGGGGGTCATTCTTGATGAGCCGAAGGGCAAAAACGATGGGACAGTGCAGGGTAAGTCCTACTTCACCTGCAAGGAGAATCATGGGATATTCGTACGGCAGTCTCAGGTGAGCAGACAGTAAAAACACACAAACACATACACACACACACACACACACACACACACATGACAATAATATAACAAATCACAATTGGTAATATATTGTAGGCTTCCACTTCCAAATGTAATTGAAACCACAATTGATAACTTGCAATATAATTTAATAAGTCTATATCTTGCATCTTTGTAATGCACTTCTAAATTAAAAAGATAATTAGAATACAATTTCATAATCTTGATTTTCTCTTGCTCTCACACATACACACACACAGACGCTGTTCATGATTCAGCATTTTTTCTTTTATGGTTTAATCAGATCCAGCTGATTGAAGAAGGTGGAAGCTCGGCTACCTCTCCAGACACACCTGAGTCAGGTGCTTCCAAACTGCCTCGAAAAGGTATCAGCTTGGCTGTTCTTTATAGACTACTGAGATTATATATATTTCCTGTATAGATTTCTATAGTGAATACAACACATTTGACAAAACATCAATGTAAATATAAAAAGTTACTGTATCACTATTTGTTCTGTTGATGTAGATAATGTTTTATATTTACTCACTTATATGTACTCGAGTAGGATTTTATTTTAGACCAAGAAGAGAAGAATAGAGCTATACAAACTTCATCTCGAATGATTAAATGTCTATTCATGGATCTTCACAGGCACCCCATAATACAAAATTAATAGACACCTGCCAGCCAATCAGAAAGAGTATTTCTGGTCTCCAGGCTCTAAATACATTTCAAAATTGTCCTGCTCTTGTGACATATTTTCATACATGTTCACTGAAAGAACTTAGATATACAGGTGCATCCAGTGATTGATTGGCACCCTGTCCTGGTCTTAGCTAGGATAGTGTTTAATGTTCTGCCCTGCACCCAGTGTAGGGATAGGAGAGTCAACATAGCCCTGATCAGGATTAAATGGTAGATGATGGATGGTTTAGATATACAATTTTTAAGTAATTAAAAAAAAGAAAAAAAAAAAGTAAGTAATTTTTTAAGACTTTCTGCTTGCAGTTGGTTGGGTGTTAGTTATGGCTGTAAATAAAATGTATTTTACTTCATTTAACATTTAAAATAAATACATATTTTTATATTTTTATTTTTTTAATTGTTACCCAATTTTCTCCCCAACGTGTTTGGTAGCCAGTCTCCCTATCACTTGTAATGTCCCTTAAGCTAGGAGGTTGCAAACTCACACAGGCCTTCTCCGATGCATGTGAAGACAAGCTCCGCCTTTTTTCAAACTGCTTCCAATATATTACCACCATGAAGCCAATGCACTCGGAGGAACATGCAGGATCCCCAGTTCTGATGGATCACCTGGCAGATGCCTGAGCCAGCCAACATTAGCAGTGCTGGGGAGAGAGTGCCGTCTTACGCCCAATTTTTGCTCTCTTGTGCCCTGGCTGCCGATGCTGCAGCATGATTCAAACTCGCGATCCTCAGGTCATAGTGACAGTGCCTTAGTCCACTGAGCCACTCGGGGTGCACATTTGGATACATTTTTTAATGAAATAAATTATGAATACTGTACATTTGAATGTGTGTGATGTGTGTGTGTGTGTGATTAACCATTTTTTTATTTTCAATGTCGCAGAAATTTCAGAACCACCGGGAAGAGGAGTAAAGCAGGTATGTTCCCCATTTTCATATCTTTTTTTCCCTCATTTTTTCACACCTGTGCTTTCTGTTTCTCTTTCCTAGTTAATCAGTCATATATGTGAGACCTGATGTAGACTCATTTTTAGGACAATTTACAGTCCTGTGCACAAGTGTCTCTCAACAAAAAATGTACATAAAAGAAAATTTGTGCTTGATGGTGCTGCAGACCTTGTTGTGTATGTTGAAAATATCAATATATCACACACTTTGAAAAGAAACTAAAATTCCTGTTTTCTGGAGTGTGTGGTGATGGTGTGAAGGTGTGCCTACAATCTGTCTCAGTACCTGTTGAGCTCTCTACATAGAAAGCATTTTACGTCATAATGTGAGGAGTCTTAATTCCTAGATACATCAAAATGCTTCCCACTGAGACACGTTGTTTTGAGTGAATATCGAGCGAGCAATTAAGGCAATAAATACAATGCGGTGCAGCTTATGTTTGAAGATGGTGGAAGCAAGTGGAGCAGACAGCAGCAGGTCAAGCAGCAATGTGATTTTAAAATGTAAATTATTCTACTAAAGCTATAAAAACTGGTAGAGCAGGATCAGTAAATGCCAGTCGTGTAGATTGAGCGAGAATAAGTGATGTCATGACTGTCTCAACTCAATGTCAACTCAAGCATCTCATTTATTTGTACATACTGCATATGTAGTGAGTAGTTAGATATAGAGACAGACCTTTAGCCTACATTGTATAAAGTCTTGCAGATATGAGGAGAGCTACTCAGAAAATAGTCACATTTATATAACTGTTCCAGTGTGATTTATATGACAGCAGAAATGTATTAAATATTGATTGATTCCTGTGTGTTAATAGTCAACGGATGGTGCTACAGGTCATGAGATTAGTTATATAAACTTTAAACTAACTTATGCAGATAAACAGCCACCCAGTGTACCAAAAATTGTATGCTTGCTTTGTTTTATTGCTGGCTTCGACCTATAAAAGCCTACAGTGATGCAATATCAGTTGACCACAATTTTTTTTTTTTGTTGAGCAACACGTATTGCCTGGACTATAAATTCACTTTTATGACTTTCTGGTGGTTCACTAGTGGCTATTTAGTAGTGTGGGATGTGCTGGAATTCGTTCCATGATGCTTTTTTCAGGGCTGGGTATGTCACTGACAGTTTTATGCAGATATGACCTTTCTATGCCAATGTTAAAGTATTTTTTTTTTTCTTTTTTTTAAAACAAATTCAGTATGTATTCCTTTATGAAATGCACTGAAGGCACAACAGGTTAGATGTCTAATGACAGCCTAAGAATATTAGGACACTAAATTATTGATGTTATTGGCTGTAATTCCTATAAATCCAAGAAGAAAATATTATATATTGCTTTTCATAAAAAATGTTTTGTGTGGTTTAATTGCTCAAGTTTGCTTGTTTTAACTAATATACTAGAGACTGACTGGAGATCTGTTGTTGTTTGTGTGCCGATATGTATGTTCTTTTTTCTAACACAACATAAAAGACTTCAGCTTCAAAGAAGGTACAACTGTTTGAATGTTTTTTAGTCACTTGCTTTTCACCCACTTATTTTTTCCTCATTCTTAAAGAAAGGTTTTGGCTGAGTCATCTGTTCACAATTCACAATATTCATGCTTATATAGTCACATTTTTTGCTTGTTGATGTTTTTTACAGTTTTGGTCACAGTCACATTTATTTTCTCATATTCTGTTTACTGTTGAGTCTTTGTTTTCATGACAGCAAGCCACTAAAAAGGTTATGCATTAAAGACATTTCATGTGGCAATCACAATTTTTAAGCCCCCATTCATTTTCAGTAAGAGGCAAGGAGGCTTGATCTTGAATTACCATTGCATGTGTCCTCAGACCTATGTCTGAGCTAAATATTTTTAAACTTTTGTGGTCACAGCCCAGGGATCACGTTAGCACAGTGATTTGTCCAGTTTGTCCACGTGCTGCACTCATAGATTGAGGTTGTTTGTGCCCCGTTATGCATTCACTGCAACTTGCTCGAATTAAAAAGTGAAGAATGCTGCAGCTGGTCTTTTAAATTTCATGTTTTGTTGCAAATCATTTTCATTTAAAAAGTTGTTTGGAGGTATTTCCAGAGTTGGAAAATGAAGTGAGTGTTTCTCTCACTTGAGACTATTGGACACTACGGATGCTGCATATGAACAAATGCTTTATGATGTTAAAATATTAACTTTGATGTCCCTACTTTTAAAATAATGGACTAATGCTAGTGGGAGTAATAGCCAGACTAACTCTAGCTGTGATAGTGTCACAGTCCTTGTTTTCCCGATATGATGAATGTGTTGTTTTATTAATGTTTAATTAATCGTTGCATAATTTTGTGCAAGCTGCACTGTCTTAACTTTTTCAGGTTTTTTTTTTGTTTACTTAATTTTCTCCCCAATTTGTTTGGTCACATCAACAATCAACCCGCCCATTCGTTGACTTGCCCCATCACTTGTCATGTTTCTTGACTCTAGGAGGGTGCTAACTAACACAGGCCTCCTCCAATGCATGTGAAGTCAAGCTTTGCCTCTGTTCAAACTGCTTCCAATACATCACCGCCAGGCAGCCAACGTGCTTAGAGGAAAGCACAGGATCCCAAGTTGTGTTTGACTGCCCATTCAGATGCCTGAGACAACATTACTTTGTAGTGCTGGGGAGAGAGTGCCATCTTATACGCACAGAGAGATCACACCCAGTTTTTGCTCTCTCTGGCCTTGGCTGCCGATGGCAAGCAGCGTGACCTGGGATTTGAACTCTCAGATTCGAGTCCTCAGATTATAGTGACAGCACCTTAGTCCACTAAGCCTCTCGGTGTCCCATAGCTTTTTCAGTTTGAACGTAATTTTTGAAATCAATTATTTTGGTATCTTGAGATAAAAAATTTTTTTGTTGTGTAATAAATAATTCAAAGTCTTGATAAAATGAATAAAAATTACTTATTATTATTGTACAATGGAGTAAAAACGACTGGAAATACCATTGCCTTTTGTTCTCTGCGGCAAAGACAGCGACTGTGACACTGCATGTGTTTTGTAGTATTAAACTTACATTTAAACCAGATTTATCTGGCTCCAAAAAATATTTGAAAAAAACACAAAGAATGGGTTTCTAGTAAAAAAGTACACAACAAAGTGTACACACCATTTCCATTTAAATAGACATTGTGCTACGTTTTGTCTGGGCTGAATGAAATCCTGACCTTTCATAGAGGAAGAGAGGTATTTTGTTGTTTGCCATGTGAAAAGCGTCATAAGATGGTTTTGATGTTTTGTCCTGCTTTTGTGTGTACATTTTATATTTAGTATATAAGTTTATTATACACGTGTATGCCCAAATTAAACTGAACCTTGTGCATCTTTGGGACAGTTGTAAACCAAAATAACAGAAGAAAGCATGGTAGTTGCTAGTCACTTTTTACCTGCTGTCTTAAACCTGAGCTTTGTACTTGTCATGTCAGAAAATAAATTTACTGTTACAACTAGGGCTGTATAATATGGAAAAAAAACTGGCATTATGGTGTCATTGCTATAGATTGCAGTTGTGATATAAATAACAAGACATCAGTAATCTAACTGAAGATTGATCTTCATTATTCTGACCATAGAATTAGGTTGCATGATTTGTTTTGCATTCATCCACACCCACAGAAACATATCTGGAGCTGTGCTTGGCCAGGATGCTCACAGCATACAGTCAACAACTCTCTAGCTGTTTAGAGCCTAATTTGCATATTACAGATGCCAATATTGCAGTAGAGATAAACATATTTTGCAGCCCTGGTGCTAATCTTTAATGTTGTGCCTTGTGATGTTCCTGCCTTTGAAATGCCTGGCTGTTTATCTCTCCCTTATTTCCTGTGTCTCGCTCTTGCTTCTCTCTCTCTCTCTCTCTCTCTCTCTCTCTCTCTCTCTCTCTCTCCCTCCTTTTTTGTGCTTTGCTCTTGCTTTTCTGTCTTTCTCTCTCCTTTTTGTGTTTTGCTCTTGCTTTTCTGTATTGCGCTCTCTCTCTGTCTCTCTAACTTTCCCTTTCTTGCACTATCCCGTCTTGCTTGTCCTTTCTCTTTCTTCTTTCCTTTCTCACTCCCTTGTGCCCCCTTATGTTTGCTTTCTCTTCGCAATCCTCCCATCCTCCTTCAGTCCACTGTCCGTCGTATCACCAAGGTGAGCCTTAATGCGGTAGTTGAGGATGCTGGGATATGTAGTTCCAAAGAAAAGTCACAAAACTGCATGACTTTCACTGCACTCTAATCACTGTTTTATTAGTAATGCACCCAGTAATTAATTGCTTTATACTTTTTTTTACTAGATTATTATTTTATAAGAAAATGCCTTCACACCATCTTTTTAAAGTCTTCATTGATATTTATGTTTTGTTGCCATCATCAGCACCTTGTAACTCCATTAACAATGTTTGTATACTACTATTTTGAAGTTCAGAATCACTAGTTGTGTAGATATTTTATATACAATAATAATTAATAAGTGATGTAAATATTTTAAAGTAGACACCAGAAGATACCTTAAGCTGTTCAGTGTTTTAGGTTTTGTTTTGTTTTTTGGAGATTTTTAAAATTATAAATCACATTCTACAATTTTCTGTTTACAGTCTTGAAATTGGATGATTTTTGAAAAAAGGCAATAATTATATATTAACATTATATATTAATGATTAATATATATTAATATATTATTATGTATTGTATTAATGTTATTATATTGTTATATCTTTGTTTTTTTTGTTTTTTCAAATTTATAGCTGTGTAGCTTTTTTACTCATTGTTTGTAACTTCAGTGTAGTCATTATACATTTTTTAATGCAGCAGAATTTTATTTTATAGAAAATGTTGATTCCAAACTTTTGAATGGTCATATACATTTTGTTGATGTACTGTGTTTGAAAATACCAGCTGGAATTTTTATAGATGTGAATTTAATGAAACCAGACCAATAGAAAGGGTCCAAATGTACAGTGTTGTTACATTAAAATGTAAGACCATTTAATTCATACCAGAAAATTCATTTTGGAGATTCAAGGTTTTGCTCTGACACTGACAGCGTATTGTACACCTACTCTCAAGTACAATATATAAGTGGTTTTTATTATGGTAACCAGTTAGAAGGTGAATGTGAGCTCTTAGTGTTAAGTAAGATAATCAGACACATTCATTTCAAGGTTAAGCTAATACAGTCTTCATTCGTGTACAGTGGTCTACCCCCCGTCGGCTTTCTTATGCTTCCTCCTACCCCTCCCTCCTCATGGTATGTTCCCAAACTGCAGCCCTGGAACCCACTAAAATCCCTGAAAATTCACACTCCTTTAATAGTTCTCATACTAATGGTGGGCGATATGACGTTATGTTATCTTGATTAGTTATGTTACTACCCACTAAACATGTGGTTGTCATTATTATTACTTTTATTCCAAATCCTGGTAACTGTATGAATCATGTTTATTCACAAGGCCTTATGTTTTGTTTGGGTCCTCAGGCTTCTTAATAGAGTATTCATTATTTTTCTGATTGTATCTAACCGTAGTGTTGCTCCTTTCCATTATCTTCATGTATAATTGTGTTTTCCATTGAACTGGTTCTTCTCATAATTTGTCAAGAAAAAGAGAGCTTCAGTTTGGTTATCTTGGCTTCAAATGATGGATTGATTTGTTTTCTGTTCAAGCCTTCACTGATGCCAAAATTCAAGTGCATCAGTATTTGGAGAACATTTGCCTGAGTGGTAGAAAGCATGTAAACAACCACATGTCATACTGTTGAGTAAAATTAATTGTATTACATTGCAGATTTCTTTTTCGTAACATGGTTTCTGTTTTACAGGAAACGTGTTAACAAACCTATGTTAAATGAAATATTGTGATATGCACCCATGAGCCAAAGCATTATGACCACTCACAAATGAGATGATGTTCTGGAACAAACAATACAATGCACTGTGGCTCCATCTTTCAACTTACAGGAGATCTGCTAAATTTTGATTTCAGATACCACAGGACACCTTCAGAGGTCTTGTCAAAGCTATGGCACCGGGAGCACCAACAGCCTATTAACATGTTGGTCATAATGTTTTGGCTCATATGTGTATTTAGAGAATTGTCTTCAAATCGCAGATTTGCATATTTGTCATATCGCTCACCATTATACCAAATATCTTGGCCTTATCAACACAAATATTGCTCTGCACATAACCCCTGTGGCTAAGCTGGTGAATGTATCACTTTTGGTGTGGGTTAAAAAGAGCCTCGTCTCTGGTTTGCACTGTGGTGTTTGGGCTGTGTAGGTTAGAGGGGTACAGGTACAGTGTGCACCACTTAAACATTTTAGCTTATAACACACTGGGAAGAGCTGATATTGGAGAAGATATCTACACAACCTTTCAAAAGTCATCACTGTTGAAAAGATTGCAATTGCCGCTTTGTGATAAATGTATGAAATTATTGTTTTACAGCTTATAACAGGTTTTAATAAGATTAAGATTAAGACATTGTAGGTGCAGATATATTGTGTGTATATGTAACTAAATTAATAATTTTAGTTGTTTTTAGGAGTTTTATCATATAAACATACTGAATAAAACTGCTGTAAGAGTAACAATTTTAAAGTTATTTAAAAAAATATCAATTTTTAAATGTATTTTCTCTCTGTTACCATTTTCTCCCACCATCTCCCTTTCTTTTTTGTTCTGTCTCTTTCACTCTCTCTCTCTAGCCTGTTCGTTCTTCTGTTGCTGGTTCAGTTCCTGATTTGTCAGAGAATGAACCTGCCACTCCTTCCCAGACTGCACTTGGAGCTCCTATTATGCCTCAGCCCAGTGGAACACCCGGAGGCCCTGTCATCGCCACCTCTAGCAAGGTGAGACAGTTCAGAGCAACAATGCTAACATTGTCGAGTTAACAGAGACTCTCATCCAGAGTTGTTCACAATTTCAGTCATGTTGTATTTGTAGGCAGTGTAGCATTTGGAGTCTTGCCTAAGGACTCTTACTAGTATAGTGGGTGTACTTGTTGAGACTAGGGATTGAATCCAACATTGGAGGCAGTGTGCCAAACACTTCACTTTACTTTTCACTTTATTTTACTTTACTATCTCATTTTACATATGTAACTCCATTTTATATGTTTTTGCTGAAAAATAGGACAGCACAACACCGTTAACAAAATAAATAAAACAATAAAAGTTTAATAAAAATTTAATAAAAGTAAAAAAAAAAACACTGTGTCAATAATGAATGTAATCCACTAACAAATCTTGCACAGAAAACTGTTTTAGCGTGATAATAAGATTCCTAACTTGTAAATAAAATAAAATGTGCATTATACATGACCTGATAGATGATGCCATCATACGTTGTTGTTGGCTTACAGACATCACAATGTTGTGCCAGAACATTGTGCCACCTGCTCTGCCCACTCCCTTCTATAAACACTGAAAACTGGTGTGTCATTTGTTTATGCGGACCACAGAGACATTTGAGCTGTCTTGAAATGCCACTGTTACTCTGACTTTAACTTTTTTCACTTTTATCACTAGTTTTTTTGGAGTGCTTTAGCTAATTAGACACTCACACATTTTTTAATACTGACTTTTCTTCCTTTTTTGTCAGTGAAGAATACAAAAATAGTATTAAAATCAGATAATCTAATCTAACAAAATAAATTAGGTAATATGTGACACCGTCTGGGAAAACCAGGCCAAAGTCGTTGGGTAACTTATTGAGATATTGTGTTGTTCAGCCTGTTTCTCACATTAGCGACACAAAATTGCTGCTTGGTTTTGTTGCGTAAATGAAAGGTAATTGTCTCAAATATCTATCGTACATGTCTGCGTCAAAAACAAAACTTAAACTTACCAAAAACGTTGGTTTTGTGCAGCAAGACATTCACAGAATTTGCAGATTTTACCCGAAAAACAGGTTTCCGTCACCCCTCGAATCCTGATGTAGAATGATTTCTACCTGTACACAAAGTACACAAGTTTGTTGGGTGTCATTTGGCTCCTGAACTACTTCTCTTTATTGTATAAATGTGTTTGAGCTCATGTATCCTTCCACCAAACGTGAGCAGGTCCGATGTCTTCAGCTGATGTAAATAGAGCAACTTTGGCCGAGCTCATCTTTTATTATTCATTTCTGGTAGATTTGGATTAAATTTTAAGCATTTTTGATGTATTAATCTCTTGTGACAAAAATAAACTGAGTTCAGGTTCAGTATGCTATGTCTCTGAATACTCTATCTCTGAAAGTGTAAGAGATAATCAGCTGAAACCTTGTGTGAGCATTGCTTTAACAGTACTTTTTGCAAATATGCACATAACTCGTATTTGAAAAAAATTACTTCGACCGGGTTTTCCCCAGACGGGGTCACATATTATAATGAAGTAATAATATTAAAAACAGATATTTAATCATATCTCAGAAACTACAGGAAATGCACAATCAGACTGGTGTTCTTTTAAAACATTTTTAAAGCATCCAGCTGATTTCTGTAGGTCAGCACACATTTTTTAGCAACCTTTTTCCCTCTTTAGTATGGAAAGACTGGGTGAGTACAGAAGTTTGGGCAGTGAATTGGCACAACTAAACATAGGATATTTTTTCTATCCCCCTTTTTCCATTCCCCTGATATCATCATCCATTGCAATGTTTGCCTATAGACATTGTCTTATGAGTAGTCATCTTCCAAAACGAATGTTCATAAAGCATGTTATGAAGTATATTGCTTCAGTCTTTCCATTCTTCTTGTACAAGCCTTGTTCTACTTTCCTTATCCATCTCATCCCTCTTTCATGTCCTGTTCTACAGGCTGAGCCTGAGCCCTCCAAACAGGTAAGTTTAGCTACAGGTGGAGCTATATATTTGCTCTTTACAGCTTGGGTTGATCACAGTTGGTAACACTTTGGGATAATGAAATGCCAGTATGCTAAATCACAAGTATGGTGATTATAACTTCCTCCTCACAATTTCCCTTGTGGTAGAAGCATGTTGTGTATGCTGCATTTGGAAGTTAACCTGGAATCTTTGCACCTGGTGATGATTTCATTCACACTCACATGCACACTCCCTACTTCCTTTTAATTCTTAATATTTCTTTAATTGTTTTTTATTGTGATGTTTTATGGAACAGGACAGTTTCTCATATCCACACTACCTTTGATCCACTTCTTCTGTATTGAATCTGTTCTTTGTTTGGTAGGAGGAAGAGGCTCTGAGGGCACAGGTGAAAGATCTGGAGGAGAAACTGGAGACTCTGAAGATGAAGCGAGCTGAAGATAAAGCCAAGCTGAAGGAGCTGGAGAAGCACAAGATCCAACTTGAGCAGTTGCAGGAGTGGAAAAGTAAGATGCAGGAACAGCAGAATGATCTGCAGAAACAGCTTAAAGAGGCCAAGAAGGTACAGCAAGCACACATCAGAGGTTCTAAAATTCTACCTTATGAATTTAAAGGTGTTTGTTTAACCAGCAGTTATATATACATTTTTTTTGACTTGCCACAGATGTGGTTGATCAGCCTCTGCATTTATAAGGCTTGTCATCACTAAAATTGATTCTGCATTAGCCCTTTCTTGCATAAATGTGAATTTTAATTGTTTTTGAAGTCATGATCATCTCAGTTATAGCTCATCCATTGATCTCTTGACGCTATGAGACTAATGTAGATAACATGCAGTAGAATTTTATATATATCCAATCAGCACTGTACTCGCTGCATGCCTAAACCATTACATGTTGCTTCAAACGGTTAGATATTCTCTAATAAATGAGTGTTTTTCCCACTTTCTGATCTGTTTTGTTCTGTAAGATGTGATTAAAAGCATCCTGCAATTGTGGTTTATTTTGTAATGTATAAATTTGTTGCTAATGGATAAACAGTTTGGCTGCTGTATCTCAGCCAGTTTCTAAGCTCATTTTTGTGATTTATTTGTGTGTGTGTGTGTGTGTTTGTATATTTGTGTGTAGGAAGCACGTGAGGCTCTGGAGGCAAAGGATCGTTACATGGAAGAGATGGCAGACACTTCGGATGCCATAGAAATGGCCACGCTGGATAAAGAGATGGCAGAAGAGAGGGCCGAGTCTCTCCAGCAGGAAGTGGAGAGTTTGAAGGAGAAAGTGGAGGAGTTAACTATGGACCTGGAGATACTCAAGCATGAGATCGAGGAGAAAGGTGTAACACATGCACATGCAGTCAGTAATGATGTGGCATAACTTGTAGAGTGTAAAACTCTGATTACATACTTGTAAAGCCTTTTGAAATCTCAGATTTCACCAGTTTGATTCGACACTTTGCCATTGATTCTGTATTCTTGTTGTAAATATATGGAATACATGAATGTGATTTAAACTGAATAATGAATATTATTTGTAAAAAATTTGATTTAAAATATGAAAAACATGATATTGTTAAAATTACTGACATTGATGAATGTTATATTGAGTGTTGTTTTAAATTAGAACACAGGATGAAATGAAATGGATTGAACAGTAACACTACCTTTAGGCTGGTGCATCACTCAGATTGATTTTACACATCTGTTTAATTTCTATTCTCATTTTCTCTTTCTCCCTCTGTTTAGGCTCAGATGGTGCAGCCTCTAGCTATCATGTGAAGCAGTTAGAGGAACAGAATGGTCGCCTGAAAGAGGCTCTGGTTAGGTGTGATCTCTCTCCTTCCATTTTCTGTACAGATAAGAACACTCTTGGTTTAGGTCCAGATCATGTCTGTCAGGTCCTTCCTGCTAAAAAACCCACCACAAAACAGCCCAAATGGCTTAACACTACTGGATGGCAAAATAAAGTGCAGACCTAGGCGATCTACTGGCTGCAACAAAACCATCTGAATAGGAAAAAAAAATAAATCTCGTGTATCAGCTTTTACAATATAGGCATTTTGCAACCTTACAGGCACACTGTACAAATATGTTATATATTAGTTGAATAATTTGATAACCCATGTAACTGTGACAAGATACAGTTGTCTATAATCTCCTGTATAAGGGTTATTAAGCCCTCTAACCAATCATTGTGCTGTAACTGTGGAAACAGGCAATTGTTTTGGCCTAAATTATACAACCCAATCTTTAACATGTTATTGATTTACAATTGATTGTTTTTAATATAGTAGCCTTCTTAAAGGCCTTTAATTTTTTTGTACTATCCAAGTTTTTCATTTTTCAAGTACATCATGGACTTTAAAGTGATATCACATATTAAGGAATGGGCTTTGTGAGCTTAATTTTCTAGGGTTATCTAAACTATATAAAGGAAAAATGACTATTTTTGATATGTTGCATAATAGTATAATCACAATACTTATGCTTTGTTTATATTATGCATCCATAACATCCAGTATTAGCTGTTTGCATTAATGCATTAGTCATTGACTATGTGTGTTCCAGGATGAGGGACTTATCGGCTTCTGAGAAACAGGAGCATGTGAAACTCCAGAAACAGATGGAGAAGAAAAACTCTGAGCTGGAGTCTCTGAGGGGGCACAAAGAGAAACTGCAGGAGGAGATGAAACAGGCTGAAGCCACTATAGATGAACTCAAAGAGCAGGTCTGATTTTGTATGAGTACAGCACACACCCTCACAACGAAAGGTTGTGGTAATTTGATGATTCTGATCTCCAAATAAATTTTTGGTATACATTTACTTAAGCCGTTTGTAATTGGCCCAATGTCCCATCCACAGTGATTGGTTGGTGATCATGTGGACAGCATGTCAAGTAAATCCACTCAAACACTCTTTTCAGTGTTGCAACAGTCTAATCTCAAAGCACTTTATTTTTGTAAGGTTCTAATATTAGCCGTTGTTTTTCACACGGTACATATTTTTGTAGGGTAACTGCTACTGTATTAAATCTCACACGGCTAAAATATATCCAGTAAATCAGCCTAAAGCACAAATCACCAAATCTGCTTCACATATAAACACTGAAATCTTGTATCTTTGCCAAATGTCTACATGTATGAATGCTGGGTAAAGAGTTGATTTGGTGTGTTGTAGGTGGACGCAGCACTGGGAGCAGAAGAGATGGTAGAAACTCTGACTGGGAGAAATTTAGATCTGGAGGAGAAAGTGAGAGAACTCAGAGAGACAGTCAGTGACTTGGTAAGAGACGAAACATGACGATAAGAAAATTGTGGAAAAATTATGAAATTTGTACATTGAAAATATGTAAAAATTTGGATTAAGTCAAGTGAAGTTCAGTGTCATTTCAACTGTTTACAGTGAAATTTCCTCCAGGACCATGGTCCCCCACGACTTATAACACAATACAGTAAATGCAAAAACAGTCAACAAATACAACACAATACAAACTGGTGTAGCACTGACATATACTATACTGAGTGTAGTGATTATTCTAAGCAAGTGAAATGTAGTGGCAGTGTATTACACCTACTACTACTAATTAAAATAATCATAAAGAACAATAGTCAGAAGAAGTAGCTTTCTATTATTCCGATGTAGCACAAAATGTTTTGCAGTTAATGATAAATAACAAAGGGTTAATAAAATCTATGACAGCAAGTAAAGTGTGTCTTTTCAACAGCATATATGAAGTCTTTTTTGTGTTAAATCACAAACTTGGTCACTAGTGGAGTGCATTCCAGCAAATTTTGATATTTGGGTAAGTTATTGACTGGATGTTTTTTTTGATTCTGCAAAAGGAAAAATGTGATATTTACTAAAATCAGTATATTATAAATAAAAGTAATTTAAAAAAAGATTTACATTTTTATGTGTCTCCATACAAATGATTTACAGCCTAATTCTTGCTCATTATACAAACATGATAAATGGGTATGTAATTCGGGCTGTGACATTAACACCCTGTGTCGTTAGACACAGCTGAGAATGATGTAACTGAGGAATTCATTCTTCTTTGCATTTGATGTATTTTTTTCTTTGGTGCCCAAGTCATAAAAAATAAGCTCTAGGGGTTTATTTTTGTCAGTGTGGTACAGTTTGCTAATGTTAATGGTGTACTCTAAGGCTGCGTTCACATTACCAGGCTGAAGTGACTCAAATCCGATCTTTTGCCTTAAATTGGCTCAGATCTGATCTTTTCAGGGCTGTGCGTACGTGTCAAACCTCATCTTTTCACATCAGATTTGAGTCACTTTCATATGTGGTTCTAGGTCAGATCAGATTTCATGTGTCTTTTTGCTTGTATGCATGTGCGTAGTGGGTGAGCCAGCGTTGGCTTCTCTCGTATACTCACATTGCTGTAAATGTACTGATCATGTACAGTCCACCACCTGTTTACTGTCCTCCTGAGCAAAACACCATCATCAGCTACTAACGCAACTCTTTTACTAGTTTTACTAAAATCAGTCATCTCACAAATACAGGGTTGCCAGATCCCCCAAACCTACTACCAATTTTGTAACAGAAAGTCACACTACACAAACTATCCCAAAATCTAAAGTGAGATACATTTCAATGAGCTTTAAAACCTAAATTGTCTTCAAATCTTACTTTCTCATTCACTGTTTATTTAGTGCAAATAGTGCAAAAATCCTGCAAACCGCCAACTCTGAAGTTTTACCAGTGACTGTATTTTTGCAAACCTGCACAAATATGATGCATTTTGTTATTGGTGATGAAGTGGACGTGTATTACACGTATCAATGTGCGCATGTGAGCCGTTTCAGTGACAGATCTGTTCACATTACAGACAGATACAGGTCGCTTACATTTGTGAATGTGAACCATCGAGATAGTTAAATCTGATCTGAGCAAAACATCAGATTTGAGCAATGTGGCTTGTAGTGTGAACTTAATCAGTTCTCTGGTGATAGAGGGCGATGCTGAGAAAGTGTCAGAATCCATGCAATTTTACCACTTTTTATTAAATTATTATTACATTTCCTATATATCACAAATCTGATGAGGGTGTAGAGATAGACATTTCTGTCACAAATCATTTTCACTTTTTTTATTTACCTCTGTTGTTCTGACCCACAGGAAGCGATAAATGAGATGAACGATGAGCTGCAGGAGAATGCGAGGGAAACAGAGCTGGAGCTGAGGGAACAGCTGGACCTGGCTGGAGCTCGTGTTCGGGAGGCTAACAAAAGAGTGGAGGCAGCACAGGAGACTGTGGCAGATTATCAGCAAACCATCAACAAATATAGAGACCTCACTTCACACCTACAGGTAAGATAGAGGCAGTACAGGAAGAAAATGTTCACTGTCCAGAAAAATCTAGCAAGCCTTGTAATTCTTAATTTCAGCCACTTTATTGTTCACTCACTGCTGATAAAGGAAATCAATTGCACACAACTGTACAACCTATAACATCTCCCCATATGAGCTGTAATTACAGCTGTTAGGATCCTGATCTTGGGTTCAACACCAAAGGAAAGATTTAAGATTCCTGTCTGTCAGGAGTCGCAACGGATGAATATTTTTCTAGCTTGGAGACACACAGATGCATTCAATGTCAAAAGCTTTCTGGTTTAATAAAAAGTTAACATAGAGTTTATACCCACATTAGCAGAAAAGTGGGGGCCAAGGCTCACAATCAGACATGTTTTTTTCAAACCATCTCATGTTATCTGCTGGGACAGTCTCGTTTAGCAGCAGCCAATTATTTTTGCCAATTAGAGGTATTGGCAATTTACTGGAATTTACTGAAACAAAGTAAGGATAAATAGGTCACCAGCCCAGCGCATGAATGCATGAACAGACAGCAGGTCTCATGAAAAGTATAAACAGGTTTAAAGTAAACCATCACATGATTGCATCAATATATATATTGATTAATTCAAGCTTATAAGATTATTCATTGACTATGTTATTGTGAAAATAGGGTATAACACCTGTGCTTATTTATAAGAAAGTATATAGCAATTCAATAGCAATTCAGAGCTAAATATCCTTTCAAAAGCTAAATGGCACAGACTCTCTTAACACCACTTGTAATACCCCTTCATGCGAACAGGTGTTTGCAAACAGACTGCTAGGTCATGAAAGTATTGCTTTCAGGTTCACAACAAAATGCCTGTTTTAAAACCATCTGCTTAGCACAGACAGTAGTCACATCATCCACCTGGATGACGCTATAGCATCCAGTCCACACTAGAACACTAGAATCCAAAAGACGGTGCCATACAGTACAGTCCCAGTCAATTCACTGGGGCATTGCCATACAAGAATAGCGCCTGCTGTTGTCACCACCAACACCACTTTTAGCAGCCATACAAGCCCTCCATCCACGTACTAACTAGACCTGCTTAGCTTCAGTGAATTGGCATATCCACTCAAACCTAGTTTCTAACCTTGCAAAGTTAAGGCCCCAATATGTGTTGTGAATGGTTTTCACTAGGATGGAAGTAGAATTTGTCACTTGACAGCATTGGTGGCATCTAAGTATGGAATATGAACTTCTTGTGTTTTTTCTCACTTTGGTGTTTTCTCCTCTCACCTTCTGTGTGGAACAGGAAGTGAACCGTGAGCTGACCACTCAACAGAGTGCTACTGTCGAGCAGCTCCAGCAGCCTCCTACTGAGCTCTTTGACTTCAAGATCAAATTTGCTGAGACCAAAGCTTACGCCAAGGTACTACTGCCTCAATAGATTTTAGTACTACACACAAACTGCCAGTGCCCTACACCAATGTGAATTTAATTAGAACTCCTCCATTTCAATCGTGCAATCTGATTTATTTCATGTTACATGCTAAAATGGCTAACAATGAATGGAACATAGTGGGTATCTATTAGCATCATACTATTTGCATAATGATAATTCACCCGTCATACCTGTTGGCTTGTGTGTGTGTGTGTGTGTGTGTGTGTAGGCCATAGAGATGGAGCTGCGTAAGATGGAGGTGGCTCAGGCAAACAGGCATGTGTCTCTGCTCACTTCCTTCATGCCAGATTCATTCCTGCGTCACGGAGGAGATCATGACTGCATCCTAGTTCTGCTCCTCATCCCCAGACTTATTTGCAAGGTACCACCGCATACATGTTAAATACAGATACTGCTTCTTTTCAGATTTACAGGTGACGTACATGGACAACTGTTTACTCTATTGAACCTTATAAATGTACACTGATGAGTCAAAATCGTTTGACCACACACAGATTATCTGATCCCTTTAGAGAAGTATTGCCAATAAAATAGGATTATCTGGAGAAGATAAACACTAAGCTATTGGCAACATGTCTAGTGCTAGGTGTGGCTAGAGGTGAATAAAGCACCCCAGAGCTGTTGAGCAGTGGGACTGTGTTCTCTGGAATGGTCGTGCTCCATCCAAGACTGGCTCTCAGTGCATTTCTGACACAGCAAGGCTGTCTGTTAATAATGAAGATGGATCCTTTAGAATGTAACTCCCCGGAGTCTGAGGGTATTTCAGACACTCTGATGTAGTCTGACATGTCTTGACAGTTTTACAAATTACACCCACCTAAAATATTTTTTCCCAAAGTGTTACACAGGTTTTTGGAAAGTGTAAACTTAGACTTTTCAAAAACCTATTTTCAGATGTGCTGATATATTGTGAAAAAACACACTCTAAACATTTCAACAGTATCTGCCAATACTTTTGAGCTCTGAACTGAATCAAAAGAGGTCTTGGCTACACACTCGTCATTGCAGATTTTAGAAATTGTATGTGGTTTTATTTCTAAAGCTTAACAAATATGAGTTGAAATGTGTTTGACTCATTCAGTGTTTCCTAGATTAAATATTTATGAGATGGGTGAGAGGTAAGATGTCTTTTGTTCATGTTCACCTCAGGTGAGAGGTCTTTGTTCACGATCACATTCTACACATTACACAGCCACTATTCTGCCAATGCTATGTCCAAAATTACCATATCATTAACATATGAATGACAGATTGCATTATTTGGCGTACAAAAAAAGCACAAATGTCTGTCTCGCTCTCACAAACGAGAATTTTGTTAATATGCCTCTGGTGGGAAATCCAACTCCAGAGGGTTAATGGAATAGGTGCAGCACAATATATAAATTATTAGAGATTCTATTTTCAGCATGACTGTTAGAGTAGTGTATTACTAAGAGTGTTTGAGTAAATTTGTGTGAATACAGGCTGAGCTGATCAGTAAGCAGGCTCAAGAGAAGTTTGATCTGAATGGGAACGTTGTGGAGCGCAGTGGCCTGCGAGGACCAGCAGGGGAGCAGCTGAGCTTTGCCTCTGGACTCGTTTACTCTCTCACTCTGCTACAGGCCACACTGCACAAATACGAACAGTACGTACCAACAACACAGTTAACACACTAGTATTAGGATTCCAGTCTGGATTCCATATTTAGTCCCACTGAATATGAACAGATATGTATTAAAAAAAATATTAATTATATCATTATTTATTTTATTTATATTAATTGTTATTAAGATTAATTGTTATTTAATTGTTATTAAGATTTTAATAATCTTCTTGACTCTTTTAATCTTACTCAATGTGTAAATGGCCCAACTCATGTACAAGGCCATACATTAGATCTAATTCTTGTTTC
>BRDA01007692.1:0-11208 GCA_036984385.1 Crenuchus spilurus | reverse complement strand
CTTTTCAGACATTCCTCAGAATCTCAAAAAACGGGCCAAGCGGGGGATTTACTCCTGACGACGGTTTTCGTAGGATCCGCGCTAGCAGTGTTAATCCATTCCAGCAACCCAAAAACCACACCATTTTTTTTTGTTACGTGGTCGTAAATAAGAAAAATGTATAATAAAAACAATAATAATACATAATAAAAGAGAATGTAAATAAATAAACTGGTTTATTAATTGTATTTACATTAAAGATCAGACGATCTTTTTTTTTTTTTGCGAAAAAGGCAAGTCCCTGAAAAAGATCGTCTGATCTTTAATGTGTTGCAATCCATATTTTCATACAAGAAGGAAGATCGTTGCCAATATATGAGTGATGTGACACATGCTGCGGCAAATATCATTGCCCGTAATATATATATATTACATCTGATTTTATAAATTCAAATGTTTTTGGCTTGACTAATTTTTTTTTTTGTGTGTAGAGAGTTTGAGGAGACAATGGATGCTCTTCAGGCTGATATTGATCAACTAGAGGCAGAGAAGGCTGAACTAAAACAAAGACTCAACAGTCAATCTCGGATGACCATTGAGGGGCTGCGTGGACCACCAGCATCTGGCATCGCGTCTATTGTTACAGGATCTGCTGCAGGTAACAAACACGTATCCACACACTAATGGCGTTTTTCCACTAGGCCGTTTGGTACCGTATAACTATAAACCTTTGATCATAGTTTGTCATTTCCACAGCCAAGCAACCTGTACTATACCCGTGCTGAATGTAATATCCACTCTTGCTAGGGTACAATGCAAGCCAAACCAAGATGTTTGGATGGAACTAGAAGAATTTATTCTTTCATTTTGTTAATTGATATGCAGCTATTGAAGTAACTGTTCTGCTTCCTAGCTGTTGATGCTCAGTAGCTCCTAACTGGTCACAGACATAGCTTATTTTCATGTCATGTCATGTCACACGCCGTCATCGCTTTGCGATGGTAGGCTGCACAGACGAGTCACTTCCCTCCAATGCCATCTGTCTCTGGTTGCTTGTAGAAGGCTAGCACCTGATAATCCAGTCCATGTCTTGATGTTATCCATCCAGGTTTTCTTGGTCTTCCACGTCTTCGGACTCCTTCCACAAGTCCAGTCATAACACTTCCTTCAATGCTCTCATGTGCTGCCTCATCACATGACCGAAGTAACGTAACTTGTGGGATGTAACGTGCATCAGTAACTCCTTTTGAGTTCTAGCCATCTCATAGACTTGCTCAGTGGTCATCATCTTCATCCATGAGATCTTCAGCAACTTCCTGATGCACTTGTTCTCTGAATACTGAATATGTCTTTCTTCCTCTTTCTTCAGTGTCCAGGCTTCACATCCATATGTAGCTACTGGCCAGACCAAGGCTTTTATCAGTCTTAGTTTGGTGTTGGTGCTAATTGACTTGCTTTTCCACATCTTTGTCAATTTGTTCATCACCAACATGCCCATGGCCATTCTTGTCTTCACTTCACTGGCACAGTCTGCAGCTTTTGTTACTCTGCATCCCAAATATGTGAAAGAGTACTTGTTCCAGAAGTCTTCCTTCGACTGTGATCTTCAGTATATCTTCAGTGTTCGTCATCACATGTTATATTCCTTTGCAGCCTTCTCAGTGCGACTCACCAGCTTATTTTCAACTTATTGAATATTACTGACTTTACAATATTACTATTGAATTGAATATTACTCACTTCTGTCTTTAAAAGGTGAACTAACAACTGATTTACATTGCGTTTTGATATATTTTACTTTCATTGGATGGCATTAACTTGCTTCAGCATAAGTAATGATAACACACCCAATTCAGTCTATTGCAAAGCAAACGTGTGTGTGTGTGTGTGTGCGCGTGCATGTGTGTTAGGAGGTATTGTCCCCGGTATGGCCGGTGTATCTGGTGCTGTGCAGGTGGTGGATTCTCCTCTTTTAAGACAGCAGATAGATGTCCAGAGACTTGCCATTAAGCACCTAAAGAACGAAAACTACAGGCTCAAGGTGACCAGTACTACACGCTACAGCAGCCTCAACTTCATGTCAAGACTTTCGAGATATTTTTACAGTACATGATGTGGATTACAGAAATGTCAGGTCCAATGTGATAACTAATAATCAACAACTGTTTGTGGCTGATACCAATATCATATTGATAGTTTAAACTATTTTAATGTAAATAATTAACATTTATGTAAAATTCACATTACATTCCAACCTCTGGTGGCCATTATCACAGAGTTCCAGCAAAGGACACTATGGGTCCTTGAAAAAGGAAAGCTCCTCTGCCTATACAAGCTAAAATAGTATACAAGGTTATTAGTTTGAATTTTCAGCCATAATGTCCATATGAGACTGATAACAGTATTTTTATTGGTTGCTGATATATTGAGCATTCAGCTTTTCTGAAATTTCACAAGTTGGAATAGACAGCAGCATTATTTCCACATTTTAAAAGATACTATCAATAACCTTTCAAATACTGTACTTCACTAAATCCAGTTAAATAAGACTAGATATTCACTCATGTATTTCTTTTGTATTCTTTCATGAGTGTGTTTATATGCACTAATCTAATAGCCTCAGAAAATCAGATTTTGTCAGTAATCCGATAAATGTTTACTTGCATGTATGAATAAAGTTTTTAAGAAAAAAATTACATTTTTGCAAAACTCACTTCAGCACACCAGTTTCTTAGCACACTCTTTGTATATTTGTGCCAGTTGTATTGAAATTGTGTTTAAAGTGTTTACAGGTTTTATAGTGTTTATAGACTGAACATAGGCAGTTTTGTCTAAACAGAACATTCCTCGATTGGAGACCTGTCAACACTCTAAAATGCATTTTTACACTGTGGTACTGCAGGCACATCCAGGAGTTTTTGTGTTCATTGTAAATTACAAATCTTACAAAAATCTCATAATAAATGTCGAATTATCTGCTAATTAATTCTCCAAGTATTGACAGCCAACTTAAAAGGACAGTTTTCCTAAAGTCAGCTGCTCTCTAAATTCTGATTTTTGAGGTTTGAGAAAGTTATTGTATGCATATGTCCTAATTATGCAGCAATCTTGAGAGTAATGTCAAATGTATCTGTAACAAATTAAAGCATAGTTTTTAGGAATATGTTGACATTATTGATACAGAAACCCATGGATACAACTTCTAGAAATGTTTGTAATTGGCCATGGTGTTAACCTTTGCCCCCAGGCTGAAAAGATGAAAGCCCAACTGGCATCTCTGCCACCCCTCAGTGTGCCAAACATGGCGGGAGTGATAAAGGAAGGTGCTCTGACTGATGGAACTTCAGGAACTCTGTACCGCAAAACTGATCTTCTGCTCAAAAACCTGCTGAATATGAGTGCTGGGATCAGAGTGGTGGACATCACTGGTAAAACATCTGGTCAGTGCTGAGGACAGCAGAAAAAATTCCATACAACATACTATTGCAGTGTTTTGGGACCAAATAGAGTTTTTCTCCAGGGCTGAGGCTTAACTGTGGGTCTGGGAGGCTAGCCTATAACACTTAATTATTTCATTTGTGCTATTTTACTGTGATTGAAGCCCGTTTGTAGACTTGAAAGGGAGGGATGACATGCAGACTTGATTGAATTGAACTTCATTATGTTTCAATATACAGTGTTTTGAAAGGTTATTTGACGTGTTATTAAAGAAGCATGACACAGAATTACAGGTATTGTGATGCCAATGATACAATGGCACATTATTTATTATTATTATATTTTCATATATTTATTTGTTTTTGCTTATGTAGTAAGTGCAAGTGCTCAGCTGTTGGAGCAGACGGCCAGACTGCAGTCTCTCAGTGATGCTCTGGACAAATTAAAGGTAAAGAACAGAAGTGTACACTCACACATACACCAGTCTAATTCAATGCAAATAGTTTTAAAGGAGAAGTTTTTTTTCTTTTGCTTGTTTATTCACTTTTTTCCATCTGTCTCTCTCTCTCTCTCACTCTCTCACTCTCGCTCTCTCAGAATGAGGTATCGGAGCACATTGTTAGCCAGCAGGCAGGTGCTCAGGTTCGCTCAGATTTCGCCACTTTCCCCTCCTCACCATTTGTCAAGGTATGACAACTCTTATATGTACAGATGTGTATATTTTAATTTTATATTTACTCATAAAACTTTTACTGCATTTGTATTTCTAGCTTCAGAACTCTGAATGATATTCCTCATACACATACATGAACAAAGGACATTTTACCACCACACATTCAAAAGCAAGAACCTGGAACTAGTGCAACTTACAGTTCTTGTTCTAGTTTGTTTTACCTGCATGATGGACCCATTATTTTGAATTGACACATTTGACTCCTCTCTTGCATGTGATATGAGTAAAATATTTAATAAAATTTTAGCTTCACAAGTAACATCACCTTAATAACACTTTATTAAGTGGTACCTTTAAAAAAATTGTAATAATCATAACTTATCATTCTAATTTTTCATTGTGATATACCTGTTAGTTATGTAAGCAGTGCTTAGTGACATTTACCTGGAAGAGTGAAGAATGCCACTAAAAACAGGACAGTGCCCTTAAAAAGTCCCCCATCAAAAGCATATTTGGATGGTCCTATGCTGAGAACCTGAGCAGTTAGGATTGGGGTAGGAGATAGAGGGTTGGACAAACAATGCAACAACAGATAAGCTACAGTCTGTCATTGTAAAGTCTAGATCTAGATAGTGTTTCTGAAACAATAATCAGTGTGTATATGGAGACACGAATGTATACACTCCCTTTCAGACCTTCTTCACCTCCCTCTCTCTCTCCCTCAGGCAGAGGAAGAAAAGAAGAAAAGTGGTACAGTTTTGGTGGGTAAAGTGATGATCCCTTGCTCTCGTGGGAAAGAACAAGCGCACTCTCTCATCCTCTCACAGCATCAGCTTCAGCGTGTGCACCGCCTACTCATGACCTAAACGCCTGCTCATTAGTTAGCTTGGATAAAAGACAGACTGCTCCACCAATCAGAAAGCACCCTACAACGGTTATACTTCCGCTTTTCTGTCAGACTCAGGAACAGGATATTAGATTTCTTCCATGCCAAAGAAAATCACTTCCAGTAAGGCGACGCTTATTATCAAAAATTCAGACAATGATCTCTGAAGCAAAAACGATCAGCTTATATACCTCAAAGTATGACAGTTTTGTGGAAATTGCAACAAAAATCAATAATATTTATTCTTATTACTTACCAGGGTGTCCGTTCCAAAACATTTTATTCAAAATGGACTGCAGGTTATTCTTATGCAATTTTTAAAACAACATTTTTGCTATTTTGGAAGTGGTTATTCTGATTATCACACCTTTCGATGACTTCTTAAAACTGCTAGATTATTTTCACATGCAGTAAAGAGAATCAGGACAAGACTACAAATGTAGTTAAATGTATAAGTGAAATAGATGTTAAAGGAGAATTTAAAAAAAGAAAAGTTTGAGTTGTAAACAGGGTAATTTGACATGAAATTCTCAATTCTAGAAGCATTTACAAAGCTAGAATTGTTTACAATGCTAGTTAATATCGCTATTTTATTTACTGTCCAAAACCACTAATGAATGAGTGTATATATACTCATACAACAATGCCTTTAGCATCAGGCAGTGTTTGTGAGCAATACATGTTGTAACATTCAGTAAGATGTTTTTTTAGAGACATAACATTCTTCAGACATCTGGTTCCTCTCACTAACACAAACGGTTCTGAATGTAATTTCTCTAGAATGGAGAATTTCACATCAAAGCACTCTGACTTTATTTACAACCTAAACCATTTATACAGAAATCAGTGGAATTTCCCCATTAATCCTGTAACTGTAGCTTTGCACTAATGTTTACTCTCAGTTCTCTTTAAGCTAGCAATTAAGCACAGCTGTTGGAGCACATAAAGGACCAAACTAACACAACCCCTAAATATTATCTTTCTGTAAACTCTGGTTTGTGATTTTCATTTCAAATTACAAGCAACTCACCTGAAATATCTGCAAAGTAAAAATAATTAGGATAATGTGAATAAGAAGTGCATTCCTACCACTCCACATGTCCTATTGTATTTGTAAGTGTAATTTCCACATATTCAAACAGGTTTTCTGTCAGACAAACAGCTGTCTTTCCCCCTCCCCCCCCCAAACACTTTTATACACATGTAGTTCCCCTTTTCTAATTCAGCACATTTGGATTTCTAATGTTCTGTTTCAAAATATTTAATTATATTTCATTAGTTCTGCTTGTTGGACAGATTTAGGAATAGGCAATGTTGGTTCTTGTAATGCAATATTTAATGGCTTTTGCTTTTAAACTTCAAATAAAGATGGATAAAAGGAATTAAATTGTTATGGATTATGCTGATATTTGGCATTTCAAATCTGTTTCAGTAATGCAACTTTATATTGTGATACACCACTGTCATTCTTGGTCATTAGGAATCAGCCTTACATTCAGTGTTAATTTTGACAGGTGATTTTGATTTAGTTTTAGTCCTAGTCTTCTGACTAAAATGTATATTAGTTTTAGTCACATTTTAGTCATGTAGTTATTGTTAGTTTTAGTCTAGTTTTTGTTGACGAAAACTGAAAACATTTTAGTCTCGTTTTAGTCAATTAAATGTTTAAAATATTTAATCTAATTTTAGTTGTATTTTTTAGTTATACTATTTTAAATTAGAGCTATTTTTAGACTGCTTACTGTTGTTTTAATAAAACAGTAGTCTTCATTTACATTTAATACACAATGATATCAGATATTGTGGAAGAATGTTGGCCCATTTTTCTTTTTCTAAAACACTTTGTGTTTATTTAACTTTTACATGACAAAATGTAGTATGTAAATACAATTTAGTATCAACGTGACACACATTAACAGCAATCCCTTCACAGCCTCTTAAAAACCAGAAATTATTTATATCTGCGTAAATATCCAGTATAACAAACAAATAACAAACATGAGATAAGTCTGCCCTCTGAGCTTTCTTTCACAAATGATAAAGGTTAGATTAAGAGGGAAAGAGTTGGGTTTCTCCGGTGTGCTGGCCTTCTCTCATTTATTTTACTCATTCCTGTTGGCGTTAACATTAACTTGCACTTAATGTGGACTACCACAGCTTACGTGCCTTTCCTCTTTATTTCATTATATGACTGTATTTAAAATGAAACGGAGGCTGTGTGTGTGTTTTTCGGCTCCAGTTAGATGTGTTTGTGATCTATTTAACCTAAACACCTAAAATAATGATAACGAATTGCACATTTCCCCTTTATACACTAAAAAATTAAAAATGAAACATATCAGATATACATATTCATCACTGTTAGCTAACTAGTTAACATCTAGCTAGCGAGCTAGCTAGCTTTTTTTACCTTTATGTTTACCTTTATGAAAAGCTCGCGGTGGTGAGAACTGAGGACCTCTTGAGGTTCGTAGTGTTTTTCCCAGTTATTTTAAATCCACAAACTTTGCACAGCGTTTTGTTTTGTGTGGCAGCGAAAGTGAAATTACTCCATAAATCTCTTCTTCTTTTCCGCTCAAGCTGCACGTTGTGTTGTTAAACTGCACCAGTGTGACTGGGGAGCTTGATGTGCAGCAGGTTTATTTTAAAAAGCGGATTACTAGACAAAAACATTCTTTTTGTCCTTCTGTGACATTTTCGTTTTGTTTTTTTAATACTTTTAGTCATAGTTTTCGTTTTTAAATATTAGTTTTTATTCAATTCTCATCTCGTTTTCATCGTGAAAAAATGGTCGTCAACGAATATTATTCGTCATAATTATTGTTAACAAAATAACACTGCTTACATCATGGGGTGACATCTTGCATGAAGCCCCAGACTGAGGAAGATTGGAAGTCATCTTGTGTTTCTTCCCAGTTGTTGCCTTCTCACCAAGCTGCTTGCCTAACTTCCTGTAGCCCATCACAGCCTTGTTCAGGTCTACAATTTTGTCGTTTGTGTTCTTGGAGAGCATTTTGGTCTTGACCATGGTGGAATGTGATTTAATGTGTGGACAGGTGACTTTTATATAGTTAATGAGTTCAAACAAGTGCACTTAATACAGGTAATGAGTGCAGAATAGAAGAGCTTCTTAAAAACTGGTCTATGACACCCAGAATTCTAGCTGGTTGTTAGGTGATCAAATACTTATTTCATGCGATAAAATGTAAATTAATTATTTAAAAATTATACAATGTGATTTTTGTTTTTAATTTTAGATTCTGTCTCTCACAGTTGAAGTGTACCTAAAAATTACAGACCTCTCCATTCTTTGTAGGTGGGAAAACTTGCGAAATTGGCAGTGTTTCAAATACTTATTTTCCTCACTGTGTATGTGGGGTGGGGGTTGGGGTGGAGTTTGGGCTAGTGTCCACAAATTACTTTTCTCCAAGTTATCATAACTTAGTGTAACATTATTTAAGCAGTTCCATTAGATTACTTGTTCAATATAGTGAAATGTAGCTTTTTTGGAAGGATTTAAAATAATCTGCACTTTTTATTTTTTTTATATATTTTTTTAGTTTTTATATATATATATATATATATATATATATATTTCTTTTCATTACTTTGAGTAGTTTGAAGATATTTTTACCCATATTATGAAGATAAAAGGAGCATTATAGGTGTAGTTAAGGGTAAAAATGGTTACATGCAAAATTAAGAAATGTATGTAGCTGGTGACATGGCTTGTACATACAAAATCTAATAAAGTATGGCCTTGACTCAACTTGTGGGAACAAGATAATAAAGTCATGAGAATTACAAACAAACGTGTGGCCATACCTTGTTACATGGCATGTAATAAAGTATGGGAACAAGTCTGCATTTGTTAAGTGGTGGCCACTAATAAGACTCTTTTAGTACTAATTTTTAATAATATGTAGTAATTATCTTGTTCTCACATATTATTAAGTCATGGCCATGCATTATAATTTCAATCCCATGTGTTGGTAAGGCTTCAACATGCATTACTTTTATTTTCATGACCAGAAGAACTCTGTAGTTTTCTTACAATTATTTTTAGAAACTTTAGTATGATGACGTATTTCAGCTAAGTGTTTTAGGCCATACTCATCACACCCAGTTAGAAGAAATTGAGGAAATAATGAGAAATGCCCAATAAAACTTCCATTTGAAACATACTGAACAACATTGTTTAAGCAGCATTTATTAGAAGAATTTTCTTCTTGAATCATTTTAAGTAGCTTATGTGAGTGAATGTGTGGAACATGTTTATAAGCTATTTAGTGCAAGCTGTGAGTTTAAGAACCCATAACTAACAGAACAGTTAACTGCATTCAGGATTAATTACATCAAATCGGTCATAGACAAAAGTACATTCAGATATAAAAAACAGTTGAAAACAGAACAGGCTGTTGTATTATGACTACTTCAATATCCTGTAGAGTTCAGAGGGAAATTACAGAACATTGTTATACTGTAACCACCTTCAAAATTCTGGTAAATTGATGCCATAAAAAGTTGTAATTTAAGAAGATACTTGAACAGAAGGCATTTGTGTGCTCCAGGTTAAGTTTATTATATTCATAAACATGTTAAGAATATTAGTTTGTTGTAAGCTGTGGTTTTTCAGACAAAAGCGCTGAAGAAGTTTGCATTTTCTCCTCTCTTCACTGCATCAGTCACACAGAACGGAGGAGGAGTTAATTGACTCGGGTCTTTGATCCCAAGAACGATGTCAAAAAAGCTGAAACATACAGAAAATGGGTCAAAATCCATAAAGATGGATACAGATACATACAAACCTTACCTACATAAAGAAAAACACATCTCTCAGACTCTTACTCTGTAGTTATCCAGCCAATCTGTGATGAGATGTAGTGGAAGACAACAGGAAGACATCCAAGCTCAGTAAATGTCGCGATGTACTTAACTAAAAGATGATAGAGAAACATTTTAATTACACGTAAAGTGATAACTTAAGCCTTTTTTGTTTTACTCTCAATAAATATGGCATGAAATCCAGACTGTCCAATTCTTAGGATATTTCATTTTGAGTAAATTAGTATTTAAACAGTATCAACATGAAACAAAAAGGCATGAAATATGTCGATTAGTGTGTAAGAAATATTAAAAATGTAAGTTATGACAGAATTAAATGATTTTAATGATATGCTAATCTTTGGAGATGCACTAGTATTTGGAGTACGGATGGATGTTGACTGAACTATTCTTTTAATATGGAATCCTTAAGCTGTGAGATTACCTTGCTGTTCAGGCATTTCTCCAATCCAGGTGCTGACCAATAGGCTTTCACCAGGTTTAGAACCACTGCCCTTAACAACCTTTCCCAGCAGAGTGGCATTATCTGGAATCTCCATTGGATGGAATGGGTCAGTCAGTGGTGTCTTGCTGCATGTCTTGTTCTCCATGTTGAACTTGTACATCACACCCTAGAGAGTGAAACAGTGAGTGTAAAATTTCAGAGCACAAGCACTTTTCATACAACAGTGTGTCATTAAACAAGACATTGTACAGGGCCTTTTTTTTTTTGCTGAGGTCCCCGTGATATACATACTTTTTTTTAACAGATAAGTGTGCTGTTATTTAACACTTTAGTGTACAAAAAACTGTCCAAACTTTTTTCTACTGATGTTTTTCATCCCTTTCAATGTTCATTTCAACAATATTAAATGGTGTAAATTAGGAAGAACCATAATTAGGACTAAATTTAAACATCAGGACTCAAGGAAACAACCGAAGTGATAAAATATGCAAAGAATGATGTTACGATGCACACATACACACATTCTGATGACCACAAGAGTCATGATGTCCAACAAAAGACCCTAAATACATGACACAACACCCAGTCCTGATCACTTTATCCTTTACAATGATACAGGCTGCTTTTTATAAATGAATTGATATTAACTCCCATAGACAAGCTTATATAACAGTGACACCAGTGCAACAAAGACCGTAAGCAAAGGGAAGTGAAATTTTTCTCACATGTGAAATCATGCTCCTCAAACTTGTTCCTCACAGTTCAACCAACAGCTCACACTTTGCTTAGCCTTGGTTTATAATTTTTCTCAATTTTGTTATGTATTTGCAGTGTGTGTGTGTGTGTGTGTGTGTGTGTGTGTGTGTGTGTGTGTTACCTCCTTGTAAAGTAGCAGAACGTCCTGATGGGCAGGGCTGTTCTTGGATTCGCCAAATCCTCCAA